>OY748298.1:16188101-16459821 GCA_963556515.1 Nudaria mundana
TGCACAGTTGAGGAGGTAGACCATATACCGGAAGCTTGGAAAGGAGCGAAGTATGCCAGACTCTACCGAAGGCTTTGGCGATGTCCAGGCTAATCGCCAACGACTCGCCGTGCCTTTCCTTAGCCTCACCCCAGACATGCGTTACGAATGCCAGAAGATCACCCATTTATCGTTTTGGCCTGAAGCCGTATTGCCGATCATTTATTAACGAGTGATCTTCGAGGTATCGCATGAGCTGCTTATTGATGATGAGCTCAAACACCTTACAGATGAGTGAGGTGACAGCTATGGGTCGATAGTTGCCTGGATCAGACCGATCCCCTTTCTTGGGGATCGGTTGTACGTTCGCCTCCGGTCGCGGTCTGGAAAGACCTCCGGCACGATTCCTGTGGAGTAAGAGACAGGCGGTACAGACGAGTTATTACAGGTACAGGCTATGTAGGTAGCTTAATTATTATTTACGCGAATGTTACGAGTATGAAGTTCATGGTTACTAAGTATCAATTTAGACTACTCTTTATCCGTGGTATGTGTTACAATAGGATTGGAAATAAGAATACTTTTTCAAGTCGTATCTACGTATTTTATTTTTTTGTTTTACTATTTGAGTTTTACTAGCGGACGTCCGCGGTTTGCCTACATTGTGTTGTAGCCTTAAACCTTCCTCGAGAACCACTCTATTCATTGATGAAAACGGCATGAAAATCGGTGCAGATGTTTTAAAGTTTATCGTGAACAGACAGACAGACACGGCGGAGGGCTTTGTTTAATAATATGTAGTGATAATCTGTCATGGACACTAATATTAACTTTAAATGAACAAAGGGAAACAATAAATGAAAATAGCCATGACGTATTTCCACAGTTTTCCGTGGAATTTTCCGGGAGTTTACTGGTTCACGATATAGACACCTATGTAAAAGAGATCTCTTCTAAATATACCTGGCAGTAGCTGTATAAGAGTCTCGGGTTCGATTCCCGGTCGGGACAAACTTTGTGTGAAGACAGATACGTTTATACCGAAGTGTGGATGTTTCCTATGTCTAATTATGTATGTATTAACAAAAAAAAATTATATAAGTATTAATTTCAATTTATCTAGTACTCATATCACATGCTCTGTTTAGTTTGAGACTAAGACTCTTTGGCATTGTGTTGACTACAACATCTGTGACAAATCTTGTTTCAATGTCATAAATAAAACTTGCTTTAGTATAATTAATTTACAAATTTCATTTAAATAAGTGCCAGATTTAACAAATACGAACATAATTTTTACTTTCAATTGAATTTCTCGATCTGCGAAACACAATCTAGCCAAATTGAATTGTTTGCAAATGGCCCACACTGTGAAGGACAAAACACTTTAAACCGAGTCTCAAAATAATTACAACGCCTAGGTTTAAGAAAGATGTTATGTAATAAACATCTTTCCTTAAACCTAGGCGTTGTTATAGCTAGCAGACATGGCTACACATGGCGACGACAGAGATGGCTTCGCCACCTTGACAAATTATATGGGTGCAGACTATTTATAATGTCGATTGATGCCACTTGGTGGAATTTGCTACACATATTGGACAAAAACACTTGTACTTTCCACTTTATTTTGTTAAAGAAATATGAAATGGTTTAATTAAGATCTCTGATGATGTCGTGAGGCGAAACCGGTTAGATAAATAAAATAAAATCAAGTGGAAAGCACATGTGTTTTTGTCCAATATTGGTACACAAAAACCTGTCTCGAGAACCACTCTGTCCATTGGCGAAAACCACATTAAAATCTGTTGCGTAGTTTCAAAGATCTAAGTATACATACCTACTGAACGGGGGACTTTGTTTTATAATATGTAATTATACTGAAAGTGATGGTTGGAGCTTTGCGCATGTTGATATGATGACGAATATGATGATAATATTAATAAATATTGGATAGAAACAGGCGTTACTTGGCGAAAATCCATGACAAAACAATGGTAAGTAAAATGTTTTAAGAAAAAAACTTTTTAAATTATATAATAGCATTAATTTTTCGCAGAATCAAAAAGACAACAAAACGTCGACAATTGTTTCGCCTCTAAACAATTGTCGACGTTTTGTTGTGTTTTTAATTCTGCGAAAAATTAATGCTATTATATAATTTAAAAAGTTTTTTTCTTAAAACATTTTACTTACCATTGTTTTATATTAATAAATATTTGTGATATCTACAAAATGTTTCCTTTGACATACAAAATGACTTCCAATTATATTATAATACTTTTTTTTAAACTTACGCGTTTTGTACACATTATAAACTTAAGATAAACAAGTGTCTTGTTCGCGATTACAATATTTAGTGACGACGAAGTGAGGGTAGTTGAAAAAAAACCCGCACTTCACGAAGACGACGATGAGCTGAAGGCAGCCCACTCGTGACCACGGCTCTTGTAACAGGGTCGAAACGTCGGGTAATAAAGAGGTATGTATCTCAATAATCGCGTAAAAGACCCGTTTGTCTTAAATTTATAATATGTTATAATAGACGCTAATTTTGCGGTTTCCACAGTGAGATAGGTGTAGCTGAAACTAGGACATATTATTATGTTTTTTTCATCAAAAGCAGAAAATCAGTCGAGGGTGGAGCTTTGGGCATTAATTGGTTCACAGTATTGGCAGAATTTCCAAAAATAAGCTCTTTTACAAGATACCCAGTATAAACACCGACATTTGAACATTACGTCATGGTTTTCTAAGAAATGACAATTCTTTTGTATAGAAAACTTTATTGTAGTGAAACCATTAATTTCGGTTGGTTTGTCAGAAAAACTTGAAGTCTTCATAACCAACACATCGGTACTTTAACGCCTTTTTTATTTTTTTTAAATAAAATAATATTCGAGGGTGCCATATTTTAGGGTTCCGGAGTAAAAGTTTCGGAACCCTTATAGTTTCGTCATGTCCGTACGTCCGTTCGTCCAACCCCGGCTTTCCTCTCAAACGGTCAGTGCTAAAAACATGAAACTTAGCATGTACGTTGGTCACACTATAAGTTTTGCGTAACTTAAAAAACAACATGTTAAAACCAAAATATTATGTTTATTGCTTTTCAAAATACGCTCCTTTACATTTTAAACATTTTTTCATGCGATCGAACCATTTTTTAAAACAGGAGGACCACAGATCTGAAGGCATGTTTTCTACGTGCTGATTGAACGCTATCACTGCCTCTTCGGAGTTGGTAAAATCACAGGGTACTAGGTCGGGGCTATGCGCAGGATGGGTGACGAGTTGTACTTTTTCGGAAGCTAAAAATTACTTTGTTTTGTTGGCCGTGTGTGAAGAAGCGTTGTCCTGATGTAGAAGAACGCGGCTTTTGGGTCGTCTTTTGCGAACTTTTTCTAACACCCTGGGTAAACAAATGGTAGAATACCACTCGGCATTAACACTCTTTTGATTTTCAAGTGGCATTGTACAGATGGGACCCGTAACTGAGAAAAAAATGCGATCATTTTTTTACCAACGTTTCTCGCCTGCCTCACTTTTGTTGACTTGTTCTCATTTTCAAACACCCATTCTCAAGATTGCTGTTTTTTTTCGGGTTCGAAACAATATATCCACTTTTCGTCTCCTGTGACAATGTCATAAACAGCATTGGAATGTCCGTGGTCGTACTTCAGTAGCATCTGTGAGCATCATTCCACGCGAGCCCGCTTCTGCTCCGCTGTCAGTTCATGAGGGATCCAACGACAACAAAGTTTCCGAACTTTCAATTCTTCGTGTAAAATGTTCTGGATTTGACTCATACCAATCCCCAATAGTCCTCGAATTGTCTCGTAGGTAATCCGCGGGTTTTCTTCAAATAACCGCTTAACAGTAGCCACATTATTTTCGTTGACGGCAGTTGAAGGCCGCCCTTCACGAAATTCGTCATGTATAGAAACTCGACCTCTCTCAAATTCAGCAAACCATCGCCTCACGGTGCTCAAACAAGGTGCTTCTCTCCCAAAAGCATTTTGAAGACGAGCGGCACAGTCTTGCGGAGAGAGAGAACTTTTAATATTATAAAAAATCATCGCTCTAAAATCTTTTCGACTTAATTTCATTTTCGTTACCACTATATATATATATATATATATATATATATATAGTGGTAACGATCTATAGCGTGACCACGTATACCTACTTTGTAAACTAATGAAGCAAACAACCAAAGTGCTAGATGTTTACAAATTGTAAAGGTTTGTATACCCCCTCGCATATTAGAACCTAAATCAATAACCTAGTATACCTACTTTTAACCAATGGTCCGATTTCAATACTTATAACTAAAACTATACTCCTCAGAATTATTACAATAATAATAACTTGATCCCTGTGTACACTCGATAAAGTTAAGGTTTAGAGGCCCAATTAAGATCTTTGGGGCCTAAGTCATGCTCCCATCCATAAGGCCTTGATCGATTTTGCTCAAGTCGTGGGTCAGATACGCCGGCTGGATTGGATGATGGGCCCTTCAGAAGTCCGAGGCTCTGTGTTTTCACGGACCTCGGTGCGCGATCGGGATCCCTAATACTTGACCGGAGTCCCTAATACTCTGCACGCAAGCAGCCGCGCTTTCGCGACTGATGCCAAACTTAAAGCGACCTAACGCTCCCTGCAGGACTGTACCTGGGGATCGTTGGGAGCATGGTGCTAACAAGCCAGGACCTCTTCATAGATCCTGGAAACGAGGTTTTTTGTGTCATTGTTTCAATGGCACAAGGAGGCATTAAAGTGGGGCCACAGGCCTGCGTGTGAAGAAATCGAGGCTCAGCGGTCTCTTTCCTTTCTTTTTTTACTTTTTCAGTTCCATTCTTCACGCAAGTAATAGGTACCCTACATCTGGTGGTTAGCGTTTACAATGCTTGTTTATTACCCATGTATAAATAAAAAAGTAATCATTTTAAAAAGCTCCTTCCGAACGAAAATATAAAAAGTAATAACCTGGCGCGATGTAATGTCTATTAATGGTAAATTCATTTCAGCAGGTCCTGGTTCCAATTGACTTCACAAAAGATTGGAAATCTTTCAAATAATTTTTGGCTTCAAAATCATAACGTAATAGGAAAATATTCCGTGAAAAACAGTGCGTAGGTAATACAAGGCCACTTATAATAGCCTCGGCGTTACGTATCGTGTTTCTTTGACGATTACGGTACTGGCATTTCGCCCCGGCTTTGGTCCTTCAATTATTTTGAATGAGAATTTGAAATAGAGTACTAAATACTTAGTAATAGTTGTAAGTACAGTATAAGTAGGCTACTGAGTACTATATGCCCCGGGTCTCGGATCAGTTATACACACACACACACCGAATCATGTTTTTATCTTTGAATGTATACTTAGTCACTTTGTATTTCAACGTAGTAGAGGGTGAGCTTATTGTCACTGCGTGCATGAGGATAACGGTCTCAGAGGTACCATAAATATGGCATTACCCAATATTTGATGTACCGACAATTTTCTTCATTTATACAATTCTAAAATATGTAATGTAGAGATTGTAATTTATACACCAGTCACAGTATACATATACAGCAAACCGCAAGGATACTGCTGTTCAAATAAAAATTAGGTCAATGTGATAACACATTATGATAGCATTAATTCGAGCTTGTGTCCGAATCGTTAATCGGCGTCGACTTTGGTTCAAATGATAATTGGGATATTAACTCGGTAACACTTACACTGCTAGACACTTTTTTTTATGACTAAATTTGAGTGCGTTTGACCACAATCTTACCTGATGTTAAGTAACGATGCGGTCTAAGATGAAGTACGCAAACTCAAATAATGCCTATTTACTCTTACTTAGTACCTATTACTATATTTTAAAAGCGTCTCGCACTGCTAAGATTTCATACTATAGTATTTTATCTATCTATCTTCTTTTTCTTCTTATCAATATCTTCTTCCTCTTCCATTCGTTTGTCTCGCTAACACTCGAGAACGGCTAGACCTACTTAGCTAATTTTGGTCTTAAAATATTTGAACAAACTCGGGGAAGGTTTAATTAAAGGGTTCATTTGTGAGACACATGTATTGTATACACAGCTATATACGGCATTTTTTCTCTAGTTTTCGTGATCACTCACACAAATGCAAAGCTCAGCTTAGGCCTCGCGAACTGTACTTAGGTACCTCACAATGGTAATATTTACTAAATGTCATCGGATGATAATAACATTCTGTCATCATTCACCGAGCCTTTTTCCCAACGCGGTTGGGGTCGGCTTTCCAGTCTAATTGCGATTCCGTGAAGCGACTGCCATTTGATCTCCACAACCCATAGGCGATATCGAAATTCTGTAGTTAGACCCCTAACGACTGCCATAGATGTTCGTATGACTGAGTGAGGAGAGCACGTCAACCAGGTCTCAATTTCATAAGAAATGTTCACCCATCCTAAGACCAGCCTGACTCGATGTTGCTTAACCATTGCAATGTGTTAACATTGTCGGTGACTACTAGACCGAGCCCCCCAATAACATTCTGTAACAATTCAAAATATGAAAAATGTCAGAAACAATACCGTTAAAAATACAATGTAGGTCATTATCACGACCCAGCAAACCCGCTCGCTACACTCTTGGCTCAAAAGCACACAATATTATTTTAACGCCGATGCATTCATGTGTGGTTACCAGGAATCGACGCATTTTTCTCGGCTTACCTTTTAAAAGTTTAGTGTTAGAAATATGAAAATTTGCATGGATACATAATGTGTACGAAGCCAAAAAAGTTATTAAATAAAAGTAAGTATGAAAAATATTTTTTTGAACCAATATCTCCCGTACTAATTCTTGTTAATTAGAAATGAGATACCTACTTATTTACAATTAATTTAGCTTTTTTTCCTTTTTATTTGCTACGAACATTTATTTATTTATTTTTTATACTGGCAAATTGTGGGTGTGCCGCTGCCCCCTTCGGAGATATAGGCCTGATATGTTATGTGTTAATTTTTTTTTATTTCCGCGAGACAGCGGCCGATCCTATATTGCCACGGGCGTCTCTGGTACGCAACAGACGGTATTTCCAATGGCGAAAAAGGACCTACCTAACCTAAGCAACTTGGTATTCGCCGGAACGCGGGCGGTTACGTCGAAATAAATAAGACGGAGAACGTAATTAATAACTCAAAAACTATAACAGCCACATATACCAAAACTATACAGCAAAGCACGGTAATGTGTTCTATCTGCAGCCAAATTTCAAGACGATAGGTTTAAAACTGCAACCGGTATCGTTTTACATGCATTTTCGATTGGGCCCATCTTAGAGAATACTCCGCTACGCTCCGTCTTAATTATACATATGTATAAAGTAAATAAAAAAAACGGCCAAGTGCGAGTCTGAATGGCACACGAAGGGTTTCGTACTATCTATATCTATACTTACTATTATAATGAGGAAAGATTTGTATTTTTGTGAGTATGTTTGTAATGAATAAACTCAAAAACTACTGTGCCGATTTCAAAAATTATTTCACCATTGGAGAGCTACATTTACCCTGAGTAACACACGCTACTTTTTATCCCGGTAATGTATTCCCACGGGAACCGCGAACGAGTAAACTAAATCACGCGGGCGGAGCTGCGGCGATTAGCTAGTTATGTATAAAAATGGCAAGACAAATTACGTTTGTTGTATATAAATATTGATTTGATTCTTATTGATTTGAAATATTATTTTCTATTTGTTGAAATACATGGACTACGTCTGTCCGTCTGTCTGGTGGAGACAAACGGACGGACGGACGGACGGACGGACGGACGGACAGCGAAGTCTCAGTAATGGGGTTTCCGTTTTACCCTTTGGGTACGGAACCCTAAAAATCAAATCCATCGAATAAATTTCAAAAACGTAAGATCTAATCTTACATTTATGTAATATTAATAAATAAATATTTTTAAATATTTTTGGACATTCTTACACAATGTCATCTAGCCCAAATTAAGATAATAGCCTGTATTATGGGATCTAGACAACAGACAAACATACTTATATATTTCTAAATACATACATATTATACATACTTGTAGAAAACACCCATACTCCGAAACAAAGATTTATGGATCACACAAATAAATTGATTCGACCCGGAATCGAAGCTGGGACCTCATGGCCGGCAGTCGCATACTCATACCACCTACGGCATTCGCTTTCGACGTTCGATCCGGGTTGTATTCCCGGTCGGGACAAACTTTGTGTGATGACATATACGTTGGTGCCGAAGTCGGGTGTTTCCTATGTATAATATGTATGTAGGTATTTACAAAAAAATGTATTTATATCAGTTTATCTAGTACCTACTCATATCACATACTCTGTTTAGTTTCAGAATAGCAGATGGCGTCGTGTCTCACAGACCCGGATTATTAGTCAAGTTGGTCTGTGGGACCCTACCTGGTATGCCGAGGGTTAAACAACTACCTATGTTTACTCAAACAGATAACCGGACATGTACATAATAAAGATTACCTGAGGGATCACTCTTGACCATAAGGTCGCCAAATTTATTTTCATAGGTACCTATTTCAGATAAAATAATTCATATCTTACTTTACTAGCGGACGCCGGCGGCTTCCCCCGCCTGAAAAAGTTTTATGGTTTCCAATTCCAACGGGAACATTCCCACATTCCATTCCCGGGATAAAAAGTGCACTATATCATACCTTATACTTAACCTCGGAGAACATGTTAAGCCATCGGTCCCGGTTGTCATACGAACATCTATGACAGTCGTTGGAGCCCTAAATAAAAAATCCAACCGGTTTATCTACAGAACTTCGATATCACCCATGGGTTGTGGAGGTCAGATGGCAGTCGGTTCACGGAAAATATCGAAGTTCTGCGGAATCGCAGTTAGACTGGAAAGCCGACCCCAACTACGTTGGGAAAAGGCTCGGTGAATCATGATTATACCTTATAACATCAGCTACCTGTTAAATTCCCGTTAAAATCGGTCCAGCAGTTCAAGAGATTAACGAGAAGAAACAGAAAGACAAAAAATTTAAAAATTGCATTTTTTTCATATCCTATCGTACATACTTTCATATGCATTTAGAGAAAAGCTGTAAATTTGAATTTGCACACAGACACTGTAATTTTATTTATCTGTATGGATGTATGAATGGATCAGATAAATTAGGTATGCCGCGGTATGTCGGCGTCACACAAGCCACATTGCCAAACTTGTAAACGACTAGCGACCAAGCCGTTTACAAGTTTGATAGAGTTAATGAAGAGCTTTAAAAAACTAGTGGTTCTGTGAACCGTAGACTTCGGGAGCTTTGTATAGAAAATTTATTTTTCAATTTTCTTTATTACTCTTTCATTTTTCATCCAATCAAAAAAATATTATTCACATGTAAGCAAGGAGTGTGTGTGTAAAGTTTCATGAAAATCGGTTGATAAATACGGCCGCAAACATGATCTGACAGAACCCGTAGATGTAGAGATGTAGATGTGTACAGACGAAAGAAATTCTCCCCAGTCTGCAAGTTGAAACGGAGACTTCGGTCGCTTCGCTCCCTCAGTCAATAAGCTCTTTATTCAAGGTTCAAGATCGTCCGTATCACTTATTTTTTGGAAATAAAGGTTCAAATATTAAATCCAAACTAAAGAAATATATTTATTCACCTTAGCAATTTCTAAAGTCAATAAAATCTCGTTTATAATTTGAGACTTTTTGTCAACCGATTTCCAAAAAAGGGAAAAAAGGAGGAGGTTCTCATTTCGACTGCATGTTTTTTTTATGTTTATCTCCTCATATCTTCGGACCTGGTGAACCGATTTTGAAAATTTTTATTGGAAGCTAACTACTTCCCAAGTAGGTTCCATTCCGATAACTATTTGGTCCCATTTCGGTAGTTTGAAGTCGGTTGCTGTGTCAATGTATTTTTAGTTTCACTTTTATTCTATACTATGTGGTCGCCCGCGACGTCGTCCGCGTGGTAATTTGGATTTTTTCCCGTTCCCGTCGCGCTGCGTCATATTTTGAACAATTCACACAAT
This sequence comes from Nudaria mundana, assembly GCA_963556515.1. Classification (NCBI taxonomy): domain Eukaryota; kingdom Metazoa; phylum Arthropoda; class Insecta; order Lepidoptera; family Erebidae; genus Nudaria; species Nudaria mundana. The sequence continues at coordinate 16,198,143 of OY748298.1, forward strand.
ATCTTTATAAATTGTAGCCTATGTATTATTCTGATGTATAAGCTATATTATTGTAAAGTTTCATTAAAATCCATTCAGTAGTTTTTACGTGAAAGAGTAACAAACATCCATCCATCCATACATACTTACATACTTACATACTTACACACTCACAAACTTTCGCGTTTATAATATTAGTACGACTAACTGATCGCCGCAGCTCCGCCCGCGTGATTTAGTGTACTCGTTCCTGGTTCCCGGGGGAACACATTACCTGGATAAAAAGTAGCCTATGTTACTCAGCTATGAATATAGCTTTCCAATGGTGAAAGAATTTTAAAAATCTATTTTGAATTCCACGTGATCCCTGAGCTCTGATACTCTGAGTCGAAAATAACGAATTCTGGAAATTTTTATACGGAGAGCTACTTCCTAAACCATTCGACCGTTTCGCTCAAATTTACCATGAACAAACCATGAACGTGTAAGTATTTTATAATGGGACAGCTGGCGGGTAAGCTCAATGACATAACTTTTCCAGGGCCGGATTAAGGAATGAAAAACTGCCAAAAACAGGTATTTAATTTTTTTCTCAAAAACGGTTCTTTTTTCCTTTAAAGATAAAGTTTGATAATAAATACCGTAAGGCGAAACCGATCAGGTAAGTGAGTGATATTTTTAAATGTCACTACAATAAAGTTAAATAAATAATTAATTATTAACTTACAGTAATCAAGAGAATCCACTAAAAATTAAAATATCAACCACTCATTCAAAACACAGTCAAAGTTCAACTAAATAATTCACGAAAAGTTACCGAGAAACTTCAGGAGTGTTAGAAACGCGGGACGTCCATTCAGTACGTCACGGCGAACGAGACTGTGTTTTCAGGGGTTGGAATCCTTTATATATATGGAGGGAAATCTGTGATGAAGCCACCTGTTGACCAATACCAAATTTTAACGAGAAAAAAAGGTAAAAACGTGTTGAAAAGTTATGAATAAGAAATTGTTCTCAATTTAAAAATATATTTGCAAAGTTTGATCGGTCGCCGCTTTTTGTAGGTTTTCCAAAGGGTAGTTTGAAAAAAACTTTTCGAAAAGATTTTTTTCAGTAGTACACGTGACTTATTATTAAAAACTGTTCTTAGAAAATATAAGTGAGTTTGTAATTTCATAAATTTATGTTGCTGTGTTGTAATTAGGGGTATTGAAGGGTTAAGAACCAAAAATATATATTTTTGGTATTTTTGGTTCGGTTCGTATTTTTGGTTTGTTTTTTTTAGTCTTTTAACGGTTAAAAAGACAAAAAAAACAAGACATAATGCATATTTTTCAGTTCTTGTTCTTACCTACCTATATTTGATTCAACTTAAAATATATATTTTTGGTTCTTAACCTTGAAAGTCGGTACTTTCAAAAAAGGAGGAGGTTCTAAATAAAGTTCTAAAAAAAATAAAGTAAAGTAGTTTCGAATGATGTGATTTTTTTATGTTTGTTAGTATTTTTCGACTGCTTTTTGAGTGGATTCATTTTAGTTTGGAATTTGGACCCAATCCGACAATTATTTGGTCCCATTTCGGTAATTTGAAGTCAGTTCCTTGTGTCAATCTTTGACGTGTAGGTAAATACACAGGTACACAATTTCTACTGTTATCATCATCACGACATATTATAAAACAAAGTTGCCAGTTCTGTATGTATGCGTAGATCGTTAAAACTACGCAAGGGATTTTGATGCGGTTTTCACCAATGGATAGAGTGGTTCTCGAAGAAGGTTTTTAGTATAAAATTTGTGAAGCGGGCGAAGCCGCGGGTGTTCCCTAGTAAAATTATAAATTAGATATAAAAGGCTAAGTATTACGTTTTCCCAGTATGAATAGGGCGGACAGGGAATGTCAGTTTACGGCTATGATATGGACCAATAAAATTGCTGTAAAAATATGGGCATAAAAATGCCTCTTCGCTAAGAAAATCTAGAGCAACGTGAATTCATTTCTGAACTAGGTTATAATCTTAGTGTTTTGAAGAAGTTGCGACAGCTCGCAGACCTTATGGGCCTGAGGACGGCGTAGGTAGGTAACCAATCATCCTACCAGAAGCCGGCCTGAAGGGTTGCGTGCTGTGGGGAGCCCAAGCACGCCTTTACTCACCGTCGCGGATAATACCCGACACTCAACGATCCGGGACAGCAACCAACCACAGATGCATGCTGCATGTGTGGCCAAAGTCCGCCGATGCCCTGGGATTATGGTAACGAGGGCGTACGCGGGATACCCAGCAATGGACGACGGGACGCTTGTCTGACGTTTTTCTCCGTCTATCGGATTTTAATTAACAAAGTCGCTTCGCCAGGAACGAACGTTTCCAACCATCGTTCCTCAACCTTTAAAAAATTACTGTTTTATTCTTTTTATGTAGGTGATATGAAAAAAAATCCTAAAAAGACATGTTTGACAGAAGTTGATCACACTTATTTTTGACACAAGATTTCTACTGTTTTATACGAGTATTAGGTAACCCTGTTATTTAGCTGCAAAGAAAATTATGTATAATAAACATGCTATAAAGGTATCTAATAAAGCAAAGCTCGTAATTTAATTTTCCTCTTGGCCGCCTCCTTCGCAAGCATGTTCTTCTCGCAGAAAGACACAGACACGTTTCACTTTCCCCCACTGGAGACCAGGCTCGCGAGAGATTGAACACGTTGAAAATGATACCGGGGACAGATGCTCACTAAAGCACCTGTGCCCGGTAAATAAGGGTAAATAAGGGGTTGCCTCAAAATAAAATAAAATAAAATAACGTTTATTATCTTTGAAATTTTCAGAAAATTATTTAGATTCGTCAGAAGTTGGTGTGACTCTACCGAGGGTTCCAAAATGCAACGAGACTGAGAAGAGCCCTCAAGAAACTCAGCTCGGCTTTTTTCAAAATATTTCATCTTAAATCTAATACAGAGTTATTTAGAAAGGAGCAATTCGTTACGTTGTTACAACCAGGCCGCCTTGTCATCTAAGAAATCATTAATACTATAATAAGCTTTATGGCACAATTTACTTTTTATTAGTTTTTTAAATTTATTGACAGATAAATTTGCTATTTCGGTTGGCAATGTATTGTACATTCGAATAAAGTTCCCCGCAAAAGAATTACTCACTTTATGAAGCCTAAATTTAGGAACAGCCAGTTTATCCTTATTTCTTAAGTTTAGATTATGATTATCACTATTTTTCACAAATTTACTTTTGTTCTTGTGGGTATACAATAAAATTTCATAAATATACTGTGAATACACTGTAAGGATGTTAATATGCTTAAACTTATCTCTTAATGACTCCCGAGACCCCATTCCATAGATAGTCCGGATAGCCCTCTTCTGCAACACAAAGATGCATTCAATATCGGCAGCGTTACCCCACAGTAGTATGCCATATGTCATGATACTGTGGAAGTAGCTGAAGTAGACAAGACGCGCCGTTTTAATGTCTGTAAGTTGTCGGATCTTTTTGACAGCATAGGCTGCTGAACTAAGCCTGGCCGAAATTTTCCCGATATGAGGCCCCCATTGCAATTTGGAGTCTAACGTTATGCCCAGGAAGACAGTGTCATCGACCAATTCTATTATATCATCCCTAACCTTAACACTGGTTTTAACAAGTCTTACATTAGGTAAGGTGAATCTTACACATTTAGTTTTATTTTCATTTAATAATAAATTATTAGCACAAAACCAGTGGACTATCCTAGAGAGGGCAATGTTTACATCGTCAAGTTCGCGCTGTCCACGTTTAACTTTAAATATTAAAGAAGTGTCATCAGCAAACAAAACTACCTCGTGGTCGTCTCTCGGAGATCATTAATATATACTAGAAAAAGAAATGGTCCCAAAATTGAACCCTGCGGTACCCCCATTGCTACAGGAGAACCAGGTGACTGTTTACCATTGATCACTACTTTCTGGACCCTATCACTTAAGTAAGAATTGACGAAATTCAAGGCCGTCCCCCGGATTCCGTAATGATCAAGTTTCTTAATTAAAGTCTGGTGCTGAACGCAATCGAAGGCCTTAGATAAGTCACAGAATACACCATAAGCATCATATGACTCATCCCAGGCCCTGTATATACACTCTAATAATTTAATTCCGGCATCAGTGGTGGACCGACCACGAGTGAAACCGAATTGTTTTGTATGTAATAGTTTATTAACGTTAAAGTGATTTTGCATTTGATTAAGCATAATTTTTTCAAAAATTTTACTAAATGTAGGTAGTACAGAAATGGGACGGAAATTGGACGGATCTGAAGTACTACCCGATTTAAACAGGGGAATTAATTTACTAGATTTCATTAAATCAGGGAACACACCACTATCAACACAATTATTAAATATTATTACTAGTTCAGGAGCAACCATTTCAATAAAAGAATTTACTAAATACACAGAGATGCCCCAGAGGTCAGCTGTTTTCTTGATATTTAAAGATTTAAAAGTTTTTAAGATAGTGTTTATGTTAACTTTACTGAATTTAAATATAACGTTACAACAAGGAACGTTTGCTTTTAACAAAGATTCTGCAATGGGGGTTGAAGAGCCTAGGGTTTTTGTCAAATCTACAGGAATTCGGGAGAAAAAATTTTCAAATTCGTTAGCGACCTCGAAGTCTGATGTAGTTATTTTACCATTTATAATAAGTTTAAAATGATTATCATTTAATTTTTGTTGACCTCTTTCCGCGTTTATAATTTTCCAAGTAGATTTAACTTTGTCTGCACTATTGAGAATTTTATCACTTATATATTTTAATTTAGCTGCTAAACAATCTGCTTTAAACTTTTTTGAATAAGTTTTAACATAATCTAGAAATTCAACTGATCTATTAAGCTGTCTTTCTGAGTATAGTTCATAAAGTTTTTGTCTACTTTTGTGTATACCCTCAGTGGCCCATTCACTGAAAGTAGGACTATCACTAATCATGACCTCCTTAGACTTGAATATGGAGTTGAACTCGTTGTAAAAAGAATCAAAAAATAATTTATACATTACATTTGGATCTAAGCCAGTGTCTAAGAATGGAATTTTATTGCAAAGTCCAACCCTCATACGTTCCAAGCGGTCACCAGTTATTGGTCTACATAATATTTTACGTTTTATAACTTTTTCTTTAGTGATTTTAAAAGATGCTATTTGCCCACAATGGTCTGAATCTAGCTTTTTTATAATACTTTTACTTTCTGGCAACATATCGCTGTATATATTATCCAGGCAAGTGGCTATTGTATTACAATATCTAGTAGGCTCCAAAAATAAGTTTGTAAGATTGTGTGATTTAAATAAATTTAAAATATTATAACTCATAGGCGTATTAACAAGTAAATCGACATTAAAATCACCACATACTATTAGGTACTTATTAGTTTTACCAAGTTTATATAGAACTTTGTCAATAAGTTCCTCAAATTCGCAAAAGGGTGAGGTTCCAGGTTTATACACGCATACTACTATGAATTGCTCCATTTCCACGCACGACAGTTCGACTTTACACTCTAGAGAAAGAGACACAATATCTTTCCGTTCTTTAAATTTAAGTTGTTTATTTAATAAAATCAAAGATCCCCCCCGTACTGTGGTCACCCTGCAGAATGCACTACCAACCCGGTGATTACTGAAATTGAACATGAGCTCATACGACTTACGCATATGTTCTGTAATACAAAAAATATCAATATTGTCTGAATTCATTAACAGTTCCAACTCTAACTCTTTGCCATGTGTTAAACAACCAATATTTTGATGCCCTATGTTGATATAATTTACATTTTTTGATTTGGTTTGATTTGGAGGGCATTTTTTAACATAATTAATATTTGTAACTAAATTTAATTCAATTAATTGACTATGTCTGCTAAAGGGTAATATTGCCTCTGTTGTCGTAGAACTTAATTTAAATTACTTGGAACAGATTCCAAAGTCTTAACACTAAATCTACATTGCTCAATAAAAGCAGTTTTGTCAGCCAAGTTCTTGGCTGAAGTGTAAAAATAATTGAATAGCAAACTTGCTATTTGTCTCTTATAATGCTTTGGTAGAAAATACCTACCTTTGTTTACATAAACAATATGTTTGTTATTGTTAAAGTTACTGTCAGAAGTTAACAAATTGTATTTATATACAGTTCTCTTAAAAACAGAATTAAAGTCAATTACATGGAATTTATTATTATATTGGCTAGTTAAATTGAGTTGTAAATTTATCTTATATCTAAGAGAATTTTCCACGTCTGGCACACCTTTTATGTATGGTAATGTAAACATTACTACATGTTCAACATTTAAGTTTTGCATTTTGTCAAAGTATAGGGATAGTTCATTTTTGTTAATTTTACCCCTGTTTGAGCAGAAAATAATTATTTTACTGTTTGAGTCAAAATTATATTCTAATATCTTTTGCATAATTTCATTTAAAGATGCACCTGGATAACAGTTATTAATAATTGAATAACAATTTGAATTAAATTGTTGTATCAGAAAAGAACTAAAATCAGTTCCAATATCATCACTAAATAAAACTAGTTTAGTATATCCAGTATGACTATTACTTTTTACACTGTCACACAATTCATACACTAATGAAGTAGAAGGTGAGCAAGTTGTAAGGGAAGCCTGGTTCTCCAATGATTGAGACGGACTTGTGCAATTGATATTGCATGAGTGGTTATTTATGAAGGTATTAAGGCGCTCAGTATTATAATTAGATGTTTTGAGTACCTTATCTATACTTGATGAACACTTATTAAAGTCTTTTAGAGACCATTCATATTTCTTAGTTACATACTCTAATTCAAATTACAATTTTTTTATTTGTGTCTCTAAGCGTTGTGTGTCAGTGTAATATTTTAAATGACTTTGTTTAAGTTCTAACATAGATAATTTAGCTTGTTCTCTTAATTTTAAACTAGAGTTAACATTTTTACACTTTTTGATTAAGATTCTATGATATTTTAATTGTTTCTTTGATTTTAAAATGAATTTCTTTATTTTTAGGTATTTTTTTAGTTTATTCCTGCTGCAAAAATAAACTGGCTTGTCCAGTTGGTATGAACTGTCATTGGTAAGATCTATAGTAGACAAGTCCAGGTTTGGAACTGTTGCAGAAGGAACAAACTGCGGAGTACCACTCATTAGCTCGTTATAAAGGTTATCCGTTTGTTGGACTACGACTTGCTTGGCAGCTGACTCCAAGTGTAAGATGTGCCCCTGGGCATCCCGTAGCTCCTGTTCCAGCAAGGTAGTCCTCCTCAAGGTCCCTTCATACTCGTCACTGCACTCTTGAAACCTATCTACTATTGATTGAAGGTGGTTCCGCGGCATTACAATTTCATCATAACTAATATGAAGCCTAGCTAGTTCAGATTTTAGTTTTTTACTATCGTCTAAAGCACCTATCAACAAGTTTTCATTTTCTTCTCTTTCTTTTTCTAATTGTAAACAGAGCTCTGTTTTAGATTTAAGTTCCTGCAACACCAGCTGAAGTTTGGGCTCCTCCTGCTGGCGGGATAAGGCTCTACGGCTACGGGTATTCATATTCTCGACAAATAAGTGCAATTAAACGCAATTTAGAAAATACAAGTAGGTAGTTCGAGGTTATGTTAGGTACCGGTAAATTAAAATCAAAACTTTTCTGTACTTACGAAAATAGATCGCCTGTTTTCAATGTTGAGTATATGAATAAACACGTATAATAAAATAATTTTACCTATTATAGGAGAAACATTATGTATTTACGTGAAATAACATTGAACAATACGGTCAGCTGATTCGTCACTTTTTAGCTTATTTTTACACTAATATACACAAAATTCTTTGAAATGATTATTTTTGCACTACTATTGTGATGATATTGGAGTTTTAATAGGAGATTAATAGGAGCTAAAATTTTACGACTGTTCAATAGTGTTGCCAGACGCCGCCCTCTGAAGTCGCTCTATGACCGGTGTCACCGCTGCGATGGTGGCGTTTCTCCATCTCGGTTTCTGAAGTCGACTTTCCATGTCTCCATGAGATGCTGGCAGAGATGGGACCGCTGAGCCTCAATTTTTCGAGACGCACGGGAGTCCGCTCTAGCGCCTGTGTGTTCGGTACTCTCTCATTATCCTGATGGTCAATGTCTTTAACGGTATTTTTAAAACGTGGTCAAGTTAGAGACCGTCAGTCCCACCGGCTCGGGAGCCCCGTATAGTGCCATGCTCCACACGATCCACAAGTACAGTCTCTTTCCGTGAGCGTTGGCGCCCCATATTATGTTAGGCATCAGTCGCTAAAGCGCGGCTGCCGCTGTTACTGTTTTTTAGTAAAGTATTTACCGCGGCATAAGGGTAGTACGAGTGCGTAACGTACATTTTTTCTACCTACTAGCCGTAATTTTTGGGGTGTCACCTATATACCTAAACATGACAGTGCAACAAAGTAATAAACGGTAAACAGCGGCCTCTAGAAACCCCACAAAGTTGATTCCTTTTGAGGTGGAGTTCGCGAATATCCTCAGACTCCATGCGAACCTCGATACCGTCCACCATCACCTAGAGACGGTCCGGCCTTCTGTGATGTTCCTAACAAAGACACAGATACACCGCCCTGACGACACGTCTTACCTCAGTTACCCGGGTTATGTCATTGAGGAACAATTCCGCGACAAAGCCGGAGTGTGCGTGTTCGTTAGGGCGGATGTTTGCTGCCGCCGGTTGCGTTGTTTAGAGAACCCCTCCTACTCCATCCTTTGGCTGCACGTGGATCAGATCCAGCTCACCGGCTCACCAGATCAGAGCCAGATCTACGTGTGCGTCTACCGCTCCCACACAGGGGACACTGGGACAACAAGGCTTTTCGAATACGTCAGCGAAATGGCTGACGATGCGCAGGTGCGGTTCCCGAACGCTGACCTGGTTTTCCTGGGGGACTTTAACTGTCATCACGTTGAGTGGCTGGGGTCCCTTAGGACCGATCATGCGGGACGAACCGCCCATGCATTCGCTCTCTCCCACGGGCTGACCCAGATGGTACATGGGGATCACCCGGATACCTGACAGGTCAGACCACATGCCCGCCTTGCTGGATCTACTGCTGACGAGTCGCCCAGCCGAGTACAGTGTGTCGGTACGCGCCCCACTGGGCACTTTCGACCACTGTGTGGTGCACGCCAGCTTCCAAGTGCCACTGCCTGCTCGTGCTGGGCAAATGACTCGACGACTATGGCACTACTCGTCGGCAGACTGGGACGGTCTCCGCGATTACTTTGCGTCCGTCCCGTGGAGTTAGCGCTGCTTTGTAGGGAAAGCGCCTTCGGATAGCGCTGCTGCCATTGCTGGCGAGATCAGTCTAAGGATAGAATATTATATCCCTTTCACTGATGTCGCCAGCATCCACAAAGCTCGCCCCTGGTTCGGACGTGAATGTGCCGAGGCTGTCCAGAAAAAACAGTCGGCATATCGCGCTCAGGCTCAGGGCGCTCAGGGCTCGGGCGGTACGTGACCCGAACGTGAACCGCCTCAAAGCAGCGTACAATAGGGCCACTAGGTTCAGCAAGAGGGCCTTCAAGAGAGCGGATGCCCAGCGCGTCGCGTGGCTTGGTCAGGAGCTTACATCCGATCCCACAGCCAGCCGTGGATACTGCCAACTGGCCAAAGCCGTACAGTCTAATTTTTGCCAACGCCTCGCTGCCACCACTGCGTTTTCCTGATGGATCACTGGCTCACAAAGCCCAAGAGAAGGCAGACGTGCTCGCAGACCTCCTTGCGACTAATTTCCGCGTCCATGACCGTGGCCTGCAGCCCCCCGCCATCGCCAACTGTGGCCACACTATGCCTGATATTGTTATCAGGCAATGTGATGTACGGGCAGTACTGCGGTCACCCGACGCGCGGAAAGCCAGTGGCCCTGACGGCAGTAGTGCTACGAAAATGTAACGCATCTGTACCGCCTGTCATACTCTACAGGGCTCGTGCCGGAGGTCTGGAAAGAGGCGAACGTACAACCGATTCCCAAGAAAGGGGATCGATCCGATCCAGGCAACTATCGACCCATAGCTGTCACCTCAGTCATTTGCAAGGTGCTCGAGCTCCTTATCAATAAGCAGCTCATGCGACACCTAGAGGATCACTCGCTAATCAATGATCGACAATATGTCTTCAGGCCAAAACGATCAACGGGTGACCTCCTGGCATTCGTCACGCATGTATGGGGTGGGGCTATGGAAAAGTAGCTTTCGATAGGGTCTGGCATGCTTCGCTCCTTTCCAAGCTTCCGGAATATGGTCTATCTCCCCAACTGTGAAGCTGGATTGGCAGCTTTTTAAACGAGCGCCGAGTGCGGGTCCTCTGCGATGGCCAGGCTTCTCGCTTCTTGCAAGTGAATGCCGGGGTACCGCAGGGGTCCGTACTATCACCAACTCTCTTTCTTCTGCATACCAATGATATGCTATCCCTCGGGAACATTCATTGCTATGCAGATGACAGCACACCGCACGGGAATTACTCGGTTCGTCGGCCGGCGGGGCGATCTGAGATTGAGGAGGAGAGACGACGACTCGTGGCTGATCTCGACCGTAACCTCGACAGTATCTCCCAATGGGGTGCCGAGAACTTGGTCGACTTCAATGCCCACAAAACACAGGCGTGTGCATTTACAGCGAAGAAATCCCCTTTCCTTCCCCACTCTTCAGAATTCAATATTACCAATGAAGGACAATCTAGACATCCTTGGTACAGACGTTCGTCGAGAGCTCAATAACACAAAATACATTGAGAGATGTATTGGGCTAGCTTCGCGGAAACTAGGAATACTGACCAAGGTAAAGCGATCCTTTACACCGCACCAGAGGTGTCTGCTGTACAAAACGCAGATTAGACCCTGCGTCGAATACTGCTCTCACCTCTGGGACGGTTCCGCGAAGTATTTGCTGGACGCACTCGACGCTATGCAGCGACGTGCTATTCGCATTATAGACTGTCCGGAGGTAACGGATGGCGGGGGGAAGCCTTGAGCCGCTAGTCCAGCGCCGAACAATTGCTTCCTTGGCCGCGTTCTACCGTATTTACCATGGTGAGTGTTCTGAAGAGCTCTTCAACCTGATCCCACCCTCGGCAACGCGTGCCGGGCAGGGATGTCACTCTCATACCGTGGAAACTGTCTTCGCGAGAACCGAGCGTTTTAAACGTTCGTTTCTCTGCCGAACGATGGTGGCTTGGAACGCCCTGCCTGCGCACGTATTTCCTCCAACATATAACCCAGGGTTCTTTAAGCGAAGCGTGAAGAGGCACTTTACTGGGTCGTCGAGTTGAGGGCCACTCTCTATAGTATTCCTGTGTACTGTGAGAGTCACCTACAATCGCCAGACGTCGCCATAGTTTACCATCAGGCGGGTGGCGTCAATTAGTCGACTTAAATATAAAAAAAAAATACTTTGATATCCGCCCCAGGTGCCACCCATGCTAGCCACGCCACTGCGCTAACTGTACTTGACATAAGCAGAAACTCACACTTTAAACGACTCATTATTGGGACTGGGACAAGAAAATTGTAATAAAAGACAATGAGAATGGACAGTGTTCCAATTGTCCCAGTTTGACACAATTGCAAAGGAACAATGGGAAGTTGTTTGAAAATCCACAAGAATTAAGTGCTTCATTTATTGACTCAGTGCCAATAAAGATTCTTAGTAACTTTTAACCAATTTAAAAAAAAAGAGGAAGTTCTCAATTCGACTGTACTTTTTTTTACTTTCACTATCTATATTCCTAAATTTTTAATTAGTAAACCACACCTATCTTATGAAACTAGGTATCATCTCTATCACTTATTAATCTCATTGGCTTTAGCTGAGCTTTGCATTTGTGTGAGTGCAGTGTACGTGAACGTATATGTGACCTCTTTTACACACAGCTACAAAAAGAGTTTTTACTCTACGTTTAGTGGTCACTCACACAAATGCAAAGCTCCGCTTATCCCTCGCGAACTGTACCTATACTTATTGGCTTGTAAAACGGAAACGAAACATAACTGGGTCGCTAGTCAGGTACCTACCTCCACATAATATCTATATCTATAACTAAAATTAAAATACAACTAAAGGGGAATTACCGTTTTCCATACATTGCTGGTATATATTTTTTTCTTTTCGCCAAACATGAAACATGAAGCATATGTTAGAGGACTGTACGAGATAGCAATTGTCAAAAGAAACAAGGCTACCAACCGTAACCCAACCATGTTAGAGCGTGTTTAAAAATTGCTATTGTTTTTATTTATAGTCCACTCAACGAATGACTGAAAGGGAGGTGTAGCGTGCGTTAGCTGGCACCTAAGCGATTCCTTCAGAAAGTTGTTCAGGGTGCTTAGGGAGTAAACATACTAAAAGTCCCCGCGTCTAGGGGGGGAGCCGGATTGGGGGGAGGGGTTTAAAGTTCCCATTTTTAGGTTTTTCGCTAATATCTTCAAAACGGTGAGTCGTAGAGAAATAGTATCTTTTGCGCAATGAAAGCTAATAAAATTACCTACAACTTATGTCTTTTACAGTTTTGTTGAAATCCTACTCATTTTAGAGGTTCAGGTTACACGTTCCGGAAAAGTTAAAATTTTCGAAAAAAAACATTTTTATTTATCATCAGCTCTTGTAAGAAGCAGCCTATATGTTAATCCAGGTTCTAATCTATCTACCTACCAAATTTCATCCAAATCGGTTCAGCCGTTGAGTTACCAGGATTATTAAAAAAGTCGTCGCTGGGTGGATATGTATCTGTGCTATACACTTGACTTTGAATGTCTTGCCGTATAATTTCCACAGCTTTAGCAACAATCCTCAACCTCTCCTCTTCTTCGTTTTTGGCCCTGTTTTCATACCATACTTGGTTGATTTTATACCCAGTGTCTCTAAAACACACCACGGGTGATTTGAATCTGTTGACTCCCGGAGTTATCAATATTCGATCCCCATATTTGCTTTCCAGCTCAGTCTTGATGGTTCGCCACTGAGGTTTGACTCCTGTTACGACACTTAGTATCTCATCTTGGGAGAACTGACAGTCGGTACTACCTTCCATGTAGTCAAAAATCTCCTCCATAGCCTCTGTGACATGACTCTCTCTGGGGATTTCAGCTTTCGGACTTGTGAAACTAGGAGGCTTCACAAAAGTGAGGTAGCAGTCTTTGTGATATACTGCTCCCTCAGCAACAAGGTCGTTAATGCAGGACAAGCGACCAAGAACTGCGTCACCCCATGAATCGTTTTGGCTGCTCCCCTGCGTTACCGGGTAGGCTACCGTGCCAAACAGATTGAAAATATAATCAACAATAATAACATAAACCCGAAGGCATTGGTGATATTATCAGGAGGAGGAGTTTTGGCCAGTGAGATCGCGTTTTCTATGACAGTGGGCATCGGAGATAAGGAAAGAAATTTAACGACCCAACTCAACGGCTGAGCTGATTTGGATGAAATTTGGTAGGTAGATAGATTAGAACCTGGGTTAACATATAGGCTACTTTTTATTCCGAAAAAACGCGAACCAAATAGCAGGCAAGAGCTGATGATCAATAAAAGTTTGGGGACACGTCATTCATTTTGAAGCTGTCGACCAGAAGGTAGAACTTTTTAATAATGCCATTACCACTTTATATGATCGGCATGCACCGCTGGGTAAGGTTAAAGCATGTCCCCGCTCCCTGGATTACGCTTGAAATCAAAGAGCTCATGGCTAACCGTGACCGGGCTAAAAGGAGGCTCAAGCGTAGTCCGACTGACTTCAATTTTGCTCGTTATAAGAACCTTCGCAACCGCTGTGGTCGTCTGTGTCGTGATGCCAAACGCCGTCATTTTCACGAATCTCTTGTCAACCACAACTCTTCAGACGTCTGGAAATTCCTTAAAGCTAATGGAATCGGCAAATCACCAACTATTGATTGTCACAACATCGATGTTCGAGCCCTCAATAAGCATTTCTCTCTCCCACCTGTAACACTTGACCCGCTTGTTAGGTCCAACACTCTACTCGACTTGTCTCTTTTGCCGGTCCCATCATGCCCTTCGTTTCATCTCTCTGCGGTTGGTGAGGATGACGTCCAAAAATCTCTTTTAGCCATCACTTCCTCTACTGTTGGGAACGATCAGCTGTGTTCTAAAATGTTTTCTCCTATTCTCCCGTCCGTAATCCCCATTTTAACTCATATCTTTAATTTCTCCCTTTCCTCCGGCTGTTTTCCTAGTGCTTGGAAACAGGCACAAGTTATTCCACTACCTAAAACATCAAACCCTTCTCTCCCGTCCCAATTTCGTCCTATATCCATTCTACCATTCCTATCCAAAGTCCTTGAACATGTAGTACATCGCCAGTTGACTAGTTATCTGACACGGAATAATCTCCTTAGTCCCTTTCAATCTGGGTTTAGGACAGGTCACAGCACTGTGACGGCACTTCTTAAAGTGACCGACGACATACGTTGGGCCATGGAGAGTAGATCTCTTACGGTATTGGTGCTACTGGACTTCAGTAGTGCCTTTAACTCGGTAGACTTTGACATTCTCCTTGGTATCCTTAAGTCGTTGAATTGTTCCATGGAGGCTGTGACCTGGTTTAAATCCTATCTTCAGGGCCGCTCGCAGTGTGTTCGCTACAATGACGCTCAGTCTGACTGGTGCAATCTCACTGCGGGCGTGCCCCAAGGTGGCGTACTCTCTCCTCTTTTGTTCTCCATTTTTATCAACTCCGCAGTTAGAGTCATTTCTTCCAACTTCCATCTGTATGCAGACGACCTACAGCTGTATAGGCACTTTACCCTCAACGAGTATCGGACTGCCATCGCTGTCATGAATCATGACTTGAGTGCCATCAGCCTATGGGCAAGGTCATACGGCCTCCACATAAATCCCACTAAATCTCAGGCCATGGTAATTGGCAGTCGGCAGATGTTGGCAGGGCTGGATATGGCATCTCTTCCAGCTATCGTGCTGGATGATATCCCTATCAAAAACACCAATGCCGCTAAGAACTTGGGAGTTATTATCGATAACAACTTGTCCTGGGGCTCTCATATTAACGAGGTCAGCAAGAAGGTCCACTTCACCTTTCATACACTTAAATGTCTCCAGAGTTTCTTGCCCCACGATACTAAAATCTCGCTGGCCCAAACACTAATCGTGCCGATCTTGGACTACGCGGACGCTTGCTGCCTGGATGCTACAGAGGAGCTCTTAAACAAACTTGAGCGGTTGCAAAACTTAGGTATCCGATTTATTTTTAACTTACGTAAGTATGATCACGTCTCAAAATTTCGCAAGGAACTCAAGTGGCTCCCAATCCGTCTTCGTAGAAATACTCGGTTATTATGTCTCCTCTTCAATCCCTCATATCCTTCCTACCTGCGGGAGCGGTTCACACTGATGCGTGCATCAGATGAATCGTGCCGGCCTCACCTCTCCTACCGCCTCAATTGTCCTTCCCACAAATCTGACTTCTTCTCCTACTCTTTCTCCGTTCATGCCGTCAGACTGTGGAACGCTCTTCCAACTTCTTCAAATCTTTTTATGTATGTATTTGTGTATTTATGTAGATATAGTTTATGTAAGTTTATTAACCTGCACACACATCAGGACCTGTTTGCATCACGATCCCCTCTCTTAGGCCCACTGGAAGAGATCTCTTTAGAGATAAGTGGCGCCATTGTATACATGTTTAGTTTGTATCCATTTACTGTTTTATTTACTGTGTGTGTACAAAAATAAATAAATAAATAAATAAAAATGTTTTTTTCCAATTTTTTTTACTTTACCGGAACGTGTACCTCTAAAATGAGTGGAACAAAAGTTGTAGGTAATTTTATTAACTTTCATTGCACAGAAGATACTATTTCTCTACGACTCACCGTTTTGAAGATATTAGCGAAAAATCTAAAAATGGGAACTTTAAACCCCTCCCCCCCTCCAGCTCCCCCCTAGACGCGGGGACTTTTAGTATGTTTATTCCCTCAGCACCCTGAACAACTTTCTGAAGAAATTGCTTAGGTGCCAGCTAACGCCCGCTACACTCCTTTGTTAGGTGGACTATTAATCAGGTATGGTTTTTGTTAAAAGAAGGTAAGTATTTTATGTTGGACATATTATTGTTTCCATTACTAAGTACACTTGGAAGACCCAATTTCACAGAGAGCGACTTTTTGAACCAATCAGCACACAGGCAACATGGCGGCTGTGTTGAGCAGCCACGAGCAAAATAGCATTTTTAACTAGTATTTGTGATAAAAATTGCCAGTCTTAAATAAATATGACATTAACAACGAACTTAATAATATATTTGGTCATTATAAACCTCAAAATGACAATGTCAATTGTATTTCCGTTTCATTAAATATACAAAATAGGTAACGCCTCACAAAAATATACTATCAAAACTAATGCTAGTTTTCGCCGTGTAACTTCGTTCGGTTACGGATAATAGACCTGATTCTTTTTGCTATTGGTTTCTCACATTGTCCTCTAACATATCAGACAGGTTTTATTTCTGGCGAAAGGAAAAATATAAATTATATCAATATTGGTAATTGGCCTTTAAGCGTCTGTTTCTAATTTCCAATTAACAGCTTCTAAGTATAAGTATAATACAGTGGGTACTGCTGGACCGAACAAGACTATCACCGGCAGATAGTTAACGTCTAGGAGTAACTTAGGCTGCTTTTTATACCGGAAATATGTCCCGTAGGAATTGGGAAATAGAAAAGTATTAATTGTGAGCTGACAAAAGTAAGATGCCACTTTCATGAAAGCATCTATGCGAGAACCGAGCGTTTTAAACGTTCGTTCGTTCTGTGCCGAACGATAGTGGTCTGGAACGCCCTGCCTGCGCACGTGTTTCCCCCTACAAATAACCCTGGGTTCTTTAAGTGGAGCGTGAAGAGGCACATCAGTAGGTTGAGTTGAGGGCCACTCTCTATAGTATCGTGTGCTGTGAGAGTGGCCTAGAATCGCTAGATGTCGTCACGTCTTACCATCAGGCGGGCGACGTCAATTTGACCTGTCGTACCTTATATAAATAAAAATAATAAGATTTTCCATGTAATAATAAAATATCTTGAACTGTTAACTTCCCCCACGCACTATAACTACACGACAATCTTTGGTCGACTTGAATAGGTTTCCGTTTAATAGATCTGTCATCCGCAGACCTTTTGAGACAAAGCGAAAACCAACAAGGACAATAAATAACCCGTTTGAATACGTTTAATAAAAGCAAACTTGAGTATAGTATTAAGTAATGTATATATATTATTAAGATACCGTTATTTACTATTTAGAATTGTTTTATCACTTCTGCTGTTACATTCACACATTAACACTCGATTTCGGCGGTTCGTCATCAGCGAGTCACTTGGGTTCCAGTTAAAACCAGCGCCAGGCTTCTACCTGGCACATGCTGAACTGGACACCCATTTGGTGCATTTGTGTGTCACGCTATTGATCGCGGGGGTGTGGTTTGAAAGTATGTTTACTCTTAATGAGTGAACATACTTCCAATCCCCAATGTAATTTATGTCAATTGTTTGTTTCTCATGTTGGATTGTGAATTGTTACGTTGTACCTATTGTGTGGCTACTTTGTACCAAATAAATGTTTCTTTCTTTCTTTCTAGTATAGTATTATTATTTAGGATTTGTTATAATAAAGAAACAGCTAAAATTGAAATAAATGTTTCTAATTCCAAATGAACATCTAATTTTCACAAAACACATTGAAAGTATATAAAATTATTTTTTTTATCTGATTGTCTTCTCGGACTGCAAATATTCTATGAAGTGGTAGTAAGTAACCACCTGTACTGGCTGTGGAATTTTGGGTTTGAATTACAGAGTAGTTAAATTTTTTATAATGTCCAGCACTGTCCGGTAATAGGCTTGCCGTAATAATGTGTGACCGGAAAAATACTGGCAAAGTATGGGTGTGTGATGCACCTCTGCCTACCCCTTCGGGGATATAGACGTGTATGTATGTCCGTATTTGTTCCAATTACGGTTGAACCGATTTTGGAAATTAGAAACTACAAAGTTTATCCGCGCCGCGTGGATTTCAAAACGCAGGGACCAGTTTCCTGGTAACTTCTATTTTCTAACCAAATTGCTGGAATAATCATCCAACGGTCAAAATTAGAATTTAACTAATAGCTTCTTATTACTCTACAAGTACCTCTAAGGGCCTTATAACCCTAGGGGCTGTGCTAGGGGTTTCAAAGCGGCCTGCAAATTCACAGCGCCTCCGCTTTGAAACTTGGCGGACGATGCCCGGTGTATTCACAGATGAGGCTCAATGCATTCAACGCGGATTAGTTTTTTTAAATTATGTATTTAAGGTCGAAATAAAACATTGCCTACCCTATTCGAACGTGGCTTTACTGACTCAACTTAAACATAGTTTCCAACTTATTTGCGGTTTAGTTGTCTTGTCTCCAAGAATCTTCTCTGAACTAACTTCTGCTTTATGCTTTTAGAAGGCAGGTTATATTTTACTATTCTTTGAACTTAGAAATGGAATTGTAACGTACTTCAATACATATATTTAGGTACAACTGTAAATCCTAACGATGGACACCAAATACCAGTTTTAATTGGAATAATCTGGTCTAACCCGCTTTCAACTGAAACGTTACTGTTTTAGTTTTATATCCAATTTCGTTTTAAAAATTCCATCACATGAAATTTTAACTAACATAAAGCTTCATGCAAGCTAGCAGGATTAAATACAGATTCGTTAACTGTTGCTTCGCTAATGAGGAGCTTAGCTTGTTGTAAAACCCGTGTTATGATTTTGTAACGTGACATCGAGGCACCTATCTACGAGTATAGGTACAATATAAAAATGTTTTTCCTACAAACTTTGTAGACTAATTTGCACTAAATGTACAAATACACTTTATTTACTGCTTTACTATCCAATATTAGAATGCCTACATTCGGTACTTATACCGAGATCTACAAGGATGTTACATGACTCGAAATTAAATAAGTAGGTACTTATTTAGGTACAGAAAAATTGAAAGCGATAGGCGGAGCCTCTAACTCGCTTTAGGTACGTGACGGGTGCTTTTATTTTTTCATCTCGTGGCACAAAACCGTAGGTCCGTCCATTGCGTTCAGCGCTCTGTTAAGCACTAAAAGAATTTCTAGAGATATTATTATGTAGGTAATGTTATACATATCGGGAATATAAAATAGGCAGAGGCTACGGATTTCCACTTGCTACGATCCTATCGTCCTACGATCTACGAACATACTTGTTTGGCTTCCTCAACTTTCAAATGTCTTCATACAAACTCGTCGGTTACGGTACTTTTAGTCTGACTTGAAAATGAACAACATCGTCGAACATGGTTCTTTAACCTTTTCAGAATTATACCTACTTATCTAACTACATGAATGTTCATATAGGTTCAAAGTTCTGTGAGTATTCATTACTAGGATGTAGGCTTAAACAAGCTGATTTTAGTGGAAACTTTCGTATCGCTTGCGGCGTTTAAGAGCCCATTGACCACTATACACATAATATTGTGTAGCGGTTTGGAGTCTAGACACAAACTTTTAATGTGTATAATTTTGCATGGCATATGTGGTATTAGGTTTCATTGTAATAGCTTAACCAATGAATTGTGTAACGTGGTACCTAGAAGTGTATTGAGGCGCGAGGTGCGCGTACCGCGGCTCTTCTACACTGGTACAGAGATTTAAAAACCATTTGCTGAATACTTCCCCATATAAGTTCAAATAACCCTCAATCCGATCCGCAGATGGCTTTTATTAGCATCTATTTCAAAAGTACTTAATATAATATTCGTACATAATTGAATAGAATACGAATTACGGCCATTTGTCGGAGAGATAAATGATTAATGTAATTGACCGTTTCACATTATTTAAAAATCAATAAAATGGTAGTAAGCTCGCTAAATTGGCATATTTTTAAATAGCATATTTTAGGCATGTTTGCTAAAATTTAGCTCATACATCAAAATAAAGCATGAGTTACTATTATCGGCAACCAGTTGTAAATGGCAACTCGTTGGAAATGGCAACCAGTTGGAAATGGCAACCAGTTATAAATGGTAACCCGTTGGAAATGGCAACCCGTTGGAAATGGCAACCCGTTGTAAATGGTAACCCGTTGGAAATGGCAACCCGTTGGAAATGACAACCAGTTGTAAATGGTAACCCGTCGGAAATGGCAACCCGTTGGAATTGGGCACGAGAAAACTAATCTAGATCGTCACAAGAATACTAGGTAATAGTAATAACCTTTTTAACTGACTGACTTTCAAAAATGCTGAGTGTAACCTTGTAACCTAATTAAATAAACATGTTTTGATTTTCTTCAACAAAGTCTTTGAATGTTATGTGGTAAATGGCATCTGTACATTTCAGTCGAGTATTTTACGAATTTCGCAAAAACGAACGAACCATGACTAAGCTACGATGACCATTCCGAAATAATTCAATTTTCGCTGCATATAATAATATTTCTTATTCTCTTTTAATCTAAATCGCGTTAAGTTTCTTCAGAACAGGAGATTATCTTTTGCTTCGGAAATACGTATTTTTCGAGAGATATTAGACATTATTGAAATATCTATATATATAATACGCCAGTGAAGCCGCTTCTCCTCCTAAACTAAGAGTCGCACAGTCAAGTGTGGCACACCGTTGGAAAGGTCGTGGTCTCAAGTGGTGCGATAAGATTATAAATTTGACAAAAAGTAAAAAAAAAAAATATTACTTGCGCAGTTTGCGCTAAGGGTTGCTAGTTTCAGATATTGTGTTCCATGACAGTCCTTGGCATTGTTTCATTGTTTTCGAAATATGTATCTAGATTTCTTAGTAATGTAATAAAATCTGTATTATGTAAAACATTTTTATTTTTTTGCTAAACACACTTGCGACTAGGTACTACTTCTGTATTTTTTTTTTTCTGTTGAGAGCTTGTTTCTTCTTCACAATGGGCTCAATAAGAATGTATGCGACACGATAGCGGGCGCATCTCTTAACCTATCAACTTGA
Source organism: Nudaria mundana (assembly GCA_963556515.1). Lineage (NCBI taxonomy): Eukaryota > Metazoa > Arthropoda > Insecta > Lepidoptera > Erebidae > Nudaria > Nudaria mundana. The sequence continues at coordinate 16,219,204 of OY748298.1, forward strand.
AATTTGGCATAAAGATATAACATAAGCCTGTGGTTCGCTGTATAGCTTTTGGTGTATGTGGCTCTTATAGTTTTTGAGTTATTAAGCATTAAAGAAACATGCCTTTGACAGTGCTAAAAAAAATGATTGTAGCGCGAAATTTAAATTTTTAAATGCAGCATTTGAAACTTAATTGTTGGCTCGTGCCATTGTTGATTGTTGTTGTTGAAAAGTATTTTTTGTTCTTATTTTTTAGCTTAGGTTAGGTAGGGTTAGGTTAAGATTCCGCCAGCTCCGTCTTCATTATTTCGATGAAACCGCCCGCATTCCAGCGAATACCTAGTATTTATAATATATACAAGCAGTGTTCTTTTTTTTTAACAGTATGTGATTTTATTATCGAAATGTATTTGTATTTATATCATACAAGTATATCCCCGGCTTGACACAAACAGGTTTAAATGGGCGTGAATCTAAACAAAGGACGAGTACAATTATACCTAAGTATACATTTATTTAAAGATAATCCAATTATATAATCCTACGCATCAAAATGTCAATATTCGAAGATGTTTAATCTTCGAATATTGACATTTTAAACAATGTCATAACTATACAAATATGTCCTTATTATCAAGGTAAATATTATTTATTATTATTATTCTATATTGGTAAATGTCAAAATCACAATTAAATAACTTTGTCAAAATAATTAATTACATAAACAGTTAAATTCTTCTCTCTTAACTAACTAACATTGCTATCCATCAGGTATTCAGCCACTGTGTAGGTAATAGGCTTTTCTTAGAAGCAATGACGACAGATCTCTCTTAAACATATGCAAATCATTACAACCAAGTATGGAATCCGGCAGCTTATTATAAAGTTTTAGTGCCATACCTAGGAAACTTTTATCTTTTATAGTGTCATGTGTCACTTTATCATTCTATTATTTATGTGGTTTGTTAAAGTGGCAAATAGGTGAAAATTGGACTTTACAAATAGAGCCATGCACTTCGTATATGTATAGGCAGGGTAATGTCAAAATACGTAATTTGGGAAACCATATTCTGCAACTATCCATAGTTTGCAGGCCACATATTGCTCTTATGCATTATGTTTGTGTTAGCGTCAGAATGGCTATCCAATTGCTTATATTTGCTTAACTTCTTCAATAATTGCTACATATAATACATTCGGAGAAATACCAATATTTTTTTGACCAGCCATTTGACGTCAGGATGGCTGGTTGCCACCGTGTTCAGAATGAAGGACGCAAAATTTCTAAAAGTATGTTATATGAATAATTGATTACTAATTGCTACAATCACGAATTTAAATTTCTGCTTCATATTGGATAAGCAATTCCTGAATATAGTTTCAGAGCCGCTTGTTATAGGCAACCAACCATTCTGACGCTAACGTTTTTGTGCCCTAAATATTACTTCCGCATTTATGGAGTTGCCCCAAAAAATGACGCCATATCGTAATGTGGAGGTGACATAGGTTTACCATGACATGAGGTTTACCTGTAAGTAGTCATTGCATTGTAACTATGTACTTGTATTGATGTAAATGACTGTTGGTGATCCTTGTTAAATAAATAAAATAAATAAATAAATACATTTCAGAGTAATCCCCAGTAAGTACCTACTGATCCTATTCCCTTTCGCTGTTAAAAAAAGTCCGTTTGTATGGCTACTTTTTATCTCAGTAAAATAAGTACTTCCTCTATTTCACGAAGGCGTAGCCGCTGGCGACCGTAGCAACCTACTATTAATGTATCTATCAGTATAATATATTATTTCCTTGCCTTATTTGTTTCCGATTGAACTGTGAGCAAACCTTTTCAAAAGACACTTGGAAATGTTGTTTGTAATCAGAAATACGACTTCAATCAAAGACTTTTGAAGATTATTTTCTGTATCTCTGTGATGCAGAAATGATTTTTTGGCTGACTTGGCCACCGTCGAAAATACGTATCTAAATACGAATATGTATCTTTGTATTGTATTAAATTAGATTGTTTAGTGCAATTTCTAAGTCAATCTTTCTGTCTCAAACATAAAACATTGTCCGCAACATTGTCTTCGCCCGTAGATAGGTAGGTTTATATTACGCATTGCAACGATCTACGCGGCCACACACATCGCGTCGCCATATCCCACTAATGAAGCCATAAAATAAAATAAAATAAAAAAAAAGTAATCTATTCACGAAGTCATACAAACATTTTTATAAGAAACCTATGAAGAAAATTATCATTCGTTCATAATTTCCCTTCCCTAGGACATAATTTTCTGCACATTTATCGCTTGGGGATTCCCCGTGTTTGACTTCGTTCGTGAACTATTTTCACCTTAGAATTATTTTGCTTGCAATATGAGTTGCAAAGTAGTTACTGTGCCGTACACATATATTATCTTTAAATTTTAATTGAATAATAATTCTTATAGTATTTAAAGTATTGAGTGGGCTGGAAAAGTGTATTTTATAGTACCAATTGAGTATAAGCTGACAAAGTATAAAAAAAAATTCTGACTGTTTGTAAGAACCAAAACAAGATTTACGAAATGAGTTCGCGTGATCGTGATGCCAGTAGAAAATTTGAGTCAGGTAGTACAAAAAGGAACCGAGCTATAAAAAGAAAGCAGGTAAAAGAAAATCTACGTGGGTCTTTGTATAAATATATGAAAAGTGATGAGCAAGAAACCTTTACAAAACAATTATTGATTGAAAGTGACTTTAATCCTGATCCAACTGCAAATATTCCTTCCACATCATCATGGGTGCCGGCGCCTTCATCAAGTGAAAACAGCGAAGCTGACGATGAATTAACTACATCATTGTCTCTTAGGTCACCTGTGCCGCCGTCAACCCTATCCAGTCAAGATCACGAATTTGTTCCCGAATGTATGTCTACAGCCATGACTGCTGGAATGGAAAATCCTCAACATGACCCCGGTTTATGGCCCATGACAATTACTGATGTAGACCGAACTCAGATTGTATTAAAAGGTCCAATCCGGGTTAAAGTTGATGTATTTCCCGTAAATGATAATGGACGGCGATTCAGCGAATATCATTACAATAAGATATTAGTTAACGGTGAAAAGCTTGACAGGCGCTGGATGATTTATTCACCAACAAATGATACCGTGTACTGTGTTCCGTGTCGATTATTCGGGTTACAAAATACGAAGATTGGATCAAGTGAAGGAGTGTGTGATTGGAAACACTTGGGTTATTACCTAAAGTCTCACGAATCTACTCGACAGCACAAAGATTGTGTGCTCAAATGGATTAATTTAGAGAATGGTTTAAAAAGCTGTTCCACTATTGACTCCTTGGCCCAGTCACAAATTGAACAAGAAAGGCAACGTTGGAGAGATATTTTAGTACGATTACTCGCAATTGTAAATTTTTTAGCATCGCACAATTTGGCTTTCAGGGGTCATAGAGAGAAGTTAACATCTGACTCAGATTCTAGTGAGACAAGCGGCAATTTTATAGATTTAGTAAAGTTAATAGCACGATTTGATCCCGTACTGAGACTTCATCTAAAACAAGTAAAGGATAAGACGATTAATGACCACTATACCGGAAAAAATATTCAAAATGAGCTCATACAATTAATGGCAAGTCACGTGAAGACTCAGATTGTAGAAAAAAATAATAAATAATAAATATTACTCCATTATTCTTGATTGTATTTGCGACGTTTCTCGTATTGAGCAACTATCAATTATTATGAGATTTTTTAATACAAATACAGCTGAAATTGAAGAACATTTTATTGGTTTCTTAGCCGTCGAAAAAACCACAGCTGAGAGTTTGACTAATTATATAATCACAGAATTAGTACAGTTAGGTATATCATTGCTAAACTGCAGAGGCCAAGGATATGATAATGGTGCCAATATGCGTGGTGAAAAAAGTGGTGTCCAAAAACGTATTCTTGAAATTAATCCACTAGCTTATTTTTTACTTTGTGGGAGTCATAGCTGGAATCTCATCCTAGGAGATGCAGCATCGTCTTGTGTTCAAGCAAAATCATTTTTTGGTTTGCTACAAAGGTTGTACACTCTGTTTACTGGCTCAAGTCAGAGGTGGGCTATTTTAAATGCTCATGTAAAATTGTTATCGCTAAAACCACTTTCTGAAACTAGATGGGAGTGCAGAGTAGCATCGGTAAAGGCCGTTAAATACCAACTAAGCGATATATGTGATGCTTTAAAGAATTTAGCAGAAAATACAACAGATTGTCAGTTGATCAGTGAATGCCATTCTATAGAAAAGGAAATAACTACCTACGAATTTGTAGTTTCACTTGTCATATAGTATGACATTCTTACAAAGATAAATGTTATAAGCAAAATGTGGCAAAACGAAAACATGCACTTACATGTGGCTATGCAACACCTGGATGCATTCACAAATTGGCTCGATAATTATCGAGAAAATGGTTTTCAGTCACCCCTTGTAACAGCGAGAGGAATTGCCGAGGAAAATGATATTGACAGACAGTTCAAAGAAGTCAGAAGACGACGTAAAAAAAGGCATTTTGATTATGAAGGGGAAGATGAAGCTCACGAGTTGAATCCGGAAGAGATTTTTAAGATAAACTATTTTTATGTCATTGTTGACAATGTGCGATCTAGCTGCCATCCTAGGTTTGAAGCACTTAAGTGTCATGAGAACATATTTGGATTCATTTATAATATAAAAAATTTAAAAGAAATTAGTGATAGTGAACTTTTGAAGCAATGCAGAGACTTGCAAATATCTATGACAGTAGGAGAATCGTGTGATATTGATGGACATGAATTGTTCGAAGAACTGAACATGTTCATCCGTGTGTATCATGAAAACGACGATATAATCTCAGTTCTCAAATAAATAATAAAAAATAAACTAACTGAAATTTATCCCACTATAGAAATAGTCCTAAGAATTATTGCCACCACACCGGTTACAGTTGCGTCTGCCGAAAGGAGCTTTTCAAGACTTAAAATTATCAAGACATATTTAAGAAATTCGATGGCACAAGATCGGCTTTCAGCCCTTGCCATTCTTTCGATCGAAAATGACGTAGCCCACTCATTAGATTATAGTGCGTTAATTAAATATTTCAGTCTCAAGAAAAGCCGCAAACATACATTTTGAAATTTATCCTCCATACATATTTGTTAATTTTGTAAAACTTCTTGTGTAAATTATTATAAAACTTAAATTTTATTCAAACCACGAGACCAACTTTTTACTTTACATACTTTTCACGAAGGACAAAGGGCCTCGCAAAGACCCGCCGCCCGGGGCCTCGCAATGGGTAAGGCCGCCGCTGAAACCGAAGGAATTAAACAAATTAATAAATCTAGTGCATTTGCACTTATGGCGCTCAAACCTGGTCACTGACCAAAAAGCAAAAGTTCCGCCTTGGGGTTTGCCAAAGGTCAATTGAACGCAGCATCCTAAACATTAAAAGGATAGACAGGGTCCGAAATACCGAACTGCGTTCGAAGACCGGTATAATGGATGTGGGCTATAAGGCCGCGAAACTGAAATGGGAGTGGGCGGGCCACGTAAGCCGGATGAATCCTGACCGTTGGGCGAGGGTCACTAGTGGGACAGTACAGGATGATTAAAAAAAAAACTGCATTTCGTCGACTTCTCAAGTATGTCAACATTAAAGTCACCACACACCACAACACGCTTTTTACTAGTGATCAAGTGCTTCAATACGTTTTCCATTATTAACTGAAACAAATTGTAATCCCTATCTGGTGGGCTGTAAATTACAGCTTGAAATTTTGCTAAAATATAGATAACTACCAATTTGACAAGCAAAGAAAATCTCGAAGTCCTCGTACAAGTAATGCGTTCAACATCAAATTAGGTCAACTCTGTGAAATATAATATCATTCGCACAATCGCACACATCAGAATCAAACCCCATTGATAATAATATGTTGTATTACTTTTTCCCGTAATTATCTTCTTTCTTCAATATGAATTTCTAAAATCAATAATTGTTTTATTATACTTTCTGCAAACGGCAAAAACGTTGGTGAAACAAGAGTAGGTACTTATTTATTAACACATCAAAAAAGAGGAAAGCCCTGAATTCATCGCAATCTTTTTTCATCTATAGATATCTATAATTATATAGATAAATAAAATAGAAGAGTCCGTTTTTAATTCCAAATTTTACAGCTTTTACGGTACTTATAGTTCGCTAGGCGTACGATGAGCTTTGCATTTGTGTGAGTGAAGTGCACGTGAACGTATATGTGACCTCTTTTACACACATGTGTTGTACACACAGCTACAAAAAGAGTTTTTACTCTACTTTTCGTGATCACACACAAATGCAAAACTCAGCTTAGGCCTCGCGAACTATACTTGCCTACATAAAAAACGTAACTATTAATTGTTTTGCTGTTTGTTTGTTGTTTTGGCTAATCTCTGAAACAGCTAACCCTTAACGGGAACTTTTGCTTACAGATTGCTGATGTTATAGGAGTATTTTAAACTACGTTTAATCCCGGGAATATATTACCGTCAGAATTGGGAAGTAGAAAGCTACTGCACACGGACTAAACCGCGGACTAACTCGTTAGTTTTATCAGAAACTTAAAATTATATCTTTTCAACAAACAAAGATGAAATTTTCATCATAATAGTAACTGGATATTTCACAACAGTTTTACTCGCTCATTATTTCCCTCTAATGATTCATCACTGGTGTTATTATTTTTCTATCTCGCCCGTTCTGTGTTTCAAGCTATTTTGTTTTAAGTTTTTAATGAAGCGACCATACCACAGGGATTGTAGATAAGATATTATATAATTTAACAAACTTAAACTCAAAAATATTTATTAATCAAAGCAATGGTAAGTAAAATGTTTTTTTTTTAAATTGTTTTAAACTTTTTTAAATTTGTAATAGCATTGTTTTCCGCAGAATTAAAAAAGACAACAAAACGTCGACTATTGTTTCGCCTCTAAACGAGGCATTATCAAGACTGTCTCAGAGATAACAGCTGTGTGTGGCTGTTCTCTCTGAGACAGTGCTATTACAAATTTAAAAAAGTTTAAAACAATTTTTTTAAAAAACCTTTTTCTTACCATTGCTTTGTAATGGATTTTCGCCAAGTAACGCCTGTTTCTATCCAATATTTATTAATGTAAGTAGGGTATAAAATAACGAATATTAACGTCAGCACATTGGCATAGGAATTTACATTTAAAGCCAGATTCACAAAGCAATGGGCAGTGGAGCCAAGGAGTAAAGAACCTTGCAATTAAAACTCTCGTCCACTCTTTTCCAATCATCAGTAACAGTCATAGTATAATACACACAATATATCCAGGAAGATACTGCATCTTATACACCACGTGTGGAGTTATGCGTTAATTTTGATAATTTCAATGTGCCTATTTAATACATGTAATAATAAATATTTTTCGACATTCTCAGACAACGTCATCTAGCCCAAATTAAGCTTGTGCTATGGGATCTAGACGACTGATAAACATACTTATATCTTTCTATTTAGAATCTTATCTATCTTTTTATTTCTATGTATAATAGGTGTATTTACACCTATTATACATAGAAGACACCCAAACTCCGAAACAAATATGTGTGGATCAAACCCATTATATTTGATTCGACCCGGAATCGAACCTGGGACCTGATGATGTATGTTTCTTTGTTCCTTCTACAGGCCTAACGGCTGGATCGATTTCGACGAATAGGGTCTTAATAAAGGATGAATGTCGCCAAAGTGTAGGTACGTTGTTAAATAAAGGCTTGATCAAACCTATCGAGTGGGGTATCAAATGAAGAGTTTTTACTAGGTACCTACTAATCGCTGATGATACTGTGAGGTGAGACCAAACCGATCAGGCGGGGACCTTAATAAAATTGGTAGGTAGTTGAAATGTATATGTTTTTAAGATCCACTCTGTTTTAAAACTATAAGTTGAATGGTTTTTTAAGTCCTTCGTGTATTTATTTTACCTATTCTTATCTGTAATTGGCTAGAATAAAGAGCTACAATAATATTATTTTATCCAGTTACTCGTTGAAATTCATTAAAGTGTACCTATGTGTATTTTTGGCTTAGCTTTCGCTTTAGGGGTTTCTTAGAAACATAACATTATGGTAATAATATAGGTACCTAATACAAGTTATATTATTATACCCCTTAACTATTATAGTTTGGGGATATGATTTACATTAAACATGCCTTTAAGGACCCTGATGGATATTTCGGCATAACTAATGATGTTATTCAATATGCTATCGACTCACCCTAGCTTCGCTTCTAAATCTATATCTATACTTATAATAAATCTGTAGAAGTGAAAATTCTGTACATTGAAAATATCAAAAAAATAAATGGCAGGGGGTGTTCCTAGACCGACACCGAACCCAAAAATGTGATAAAAAAAATTTGTCTGTCTGTCTGTTTCTTCAGGCATCGCGCAAAAACTACCGGTTCGATTACGATGAAACTTGGTATAATTATTTTTTAATATCCTGGGCACACATTGGGTACTTTTTATCCCGGAAAAGTTTATATAATAAAAAACAAACTTAATTTTGCAGTTCGATCCCTAGACCCGACTACTGTACCAACCGCAAATAATAAGTTTGTCGTAGGTTACGGCACCCGCAGTGTAGTTCACTAAGGAGCGCTGCACACGGCTAAGATACTATAATGTTTTATCTTAAGATACAATATCGCTCAACAGTTATCCTACTAATATTATAAATGCGAAAGTTTGTAAGGATGTATGGATGTTTATTACTCTTTCACGTAAAAACTACTGAACGGATTATGATGAAACTTTACAATAATATGGCTTATATATCAGAATAACACATAGGCTACAATTTATAAAGATACGGCGACGGGCACAATAATCACGCGGACGAAGTCGCGGCCGACCACTAGTACACAATAAATCAGTAACTGGTGATCAAGAAAGCTATAACACGCAGGCGGAGCTGCGGGCAACAGCTAGTACTTAAATAAAACCGGTCAAGTGTGTTGCACAACAACTGCTACAGATGATGTCTGTCACAGCAGCGCCCCGGATTTTCGCCTCAGTTATAAACTAGACCGCAGAGATACTTCGTATATGGTCAGTATCCCCACCTGACACGCGAGAGATGTGTTCGTTTTCCCATCGAAGAATCACAGTTGGCTCAGATACTAAATACAATACTATTTCTGGGTTATCGACGGATCCATGTGACGTTACCAACTGTTATAATCGGTTTGGAGTGTCATGGGACACCAAATCCAATACAAGGTATCTAATCTTAAAGAACAAAGAGTTCGTCACATGACCCACAGTCGGCTCGGATGCAAATTTCAATACAATTTCTGGGTTGGCGCATCAATTGACGACTTAAATTTCCTTGGGCATGAGACTCCAAATCCAATACGAAGTCCCTCGGTCGTAGTTGGGACCTAAACGGGCACTACGCCTATTAGGACTCCCCCCCCCTCAACTTGAAAACCTTCAGCACCCCACCGTGCGGGGAAGGTTCTATTAGCACAACGGATTCATCAGATGTTGCAGTTCGGCTTGCAGTCAGCAGTTGGACCTAAGACGACTACGTTGTCTATTAGGAATCCCAACTTTAGGAACCCCCCGGGGAAGGTTGCAGTGCTGGTTAATGCAGCTATAGAAGTATCCTCGATGTCCCTTGGTATCCCGAACTGAAATAACCGGCAGAGTATACCAGTTAGTCTACAAAGAATGCCGACGACCCACGTCATCATCGCGCGACGCGTCGAATATTCTGTAGGAGCATTTGTGGACAACAAAACAGCCGTGGCCTACATGAAGAAGGAACAAGATGGCGTCTAGGCTAGATATTTACTTTTTGAACCTGGTGGACCCCCATAGCAGTGTGTTTCGCCCTCACCTCATACCAGGGTTTTTGAACACCAAAACCGACCGACCTTATAATAAATGATGGTCATCATCTTAGTGCATAGGAATTTATAATAGGAATATGAATACAAAATTTCTAAGCAAAGCAAGTTTCTTGTTCCTAACATCTCCAGTTGAAGAGTCGGTTATTGCAGCTGTTTGCGAAACAATATCGGATATTAAAGTTGCCAAATCCAATGATGAAACATAACACTGTAAGCTTGTACCTTGGTAAGACCTACGCCCCCTAAATTACAAATTTGGGGTGCAATGATTTTGAAAGTTGTTTAAAAAATTATAACTTCAAGTACGCCGTACCTGCAGATATTTTATTATTATTTTAATATCGTAGAGTACACGATATTAAACTATAGGATATTGGCGTATACCAACAGGTTAGACAGGGACCAAATTTGTTGCTCTATTATATTCGTTGCACATTGACAACAATTTATAGATCACCAATATTCGATAAATAATCATTACAGAGAAACACGATCTCCAATAACTTGTATATTGGTTTTGGGTAGAAGATTGCCTCATCGTACCAGCAATCTGGTGGGATGTTGTTAATCTTGGCTGATAATAAGCACTGACGCAGTATATCGGGTACAGTAAATAAGAAAAAGGTACCCGATGAATCATAAGTCATAACTTTATTCCTCAATAAATATTTAGATAGAAATTATAATTCGTAAAAAACTAATGACGACTATACCAAGTTCATATAATTTTAGCTTCATATATTTCTAGTCGTGTTTTACGGTAGACGTCGTAGATGTCATATATTATAACCATATTTTTCTTAGCAACTAGAAATCCCACAAGGCCAGTTATGGCAGCGATGAGTGGGTTTTGGGACAAAGAGTTTGGGTGGATGCGCCAGCTGGATGTGGTATACTGACGGTCTCATCTTTAAAGTCTGTATAAAATTTTCATATTAATGTTATTCCAGCAAAAGCAATTTGAAAACATATATTTAAGAAATTTTTAGAAACTTTTATCTAAAAGAGATTCATGAAGGTAATACGAGACGTAATTGTCTAGTGCCTCAGAAACATCACTATCTCAGTTCTTTCAGCTGGATTTATAATATTTATAAAGTAATTTGTAGGTTGATTTATTTGTTGCACCTTAGTTAAAGTGCACTTAAGTTTATATATTTAATATACCTGCATCACGTTGTTGCCTTTTTTAACTTACACCACAAGCCACCAGAAGATAACAAACACTCTCTCATAAAGGGACTTTGAACGTCAAACGGAACGCATAATATAAAAATTTTACCTTCGAATAAAATTTCTATTATGCTTCCTAAGACGTTCGAAGTCCCTGTAAGGCCTTCCTGGGGCTATACCATTATGAGCTTAACAATGACAAAGATCTTGCTTGTGGCAAAGGCTTGTGCTTAAAGGGTAACTTAGGTGGGGGGAGCGGTAGAGGGCGCTGGCGGCGCGCCTAGATAGCGGAAATGCAGTGTCGAGATTTCCTTTTCTAAATAGGTACTTACATACTAAATAAACCTGCATATAAAGTACCCAAACTTCGAAACAAACATTAGTGGATCACACAAATATTTATTTCGGACCTTAGGTCGGCAGAGCAGTCGCACACACATACCACTGCGCCACCGACGCAGTTTAAAAAAACCTACCACACGATTACCTCTTTATTGTACAAACAAAAAACCTGACAAGAGCAATTTCATTTCACTATCATAATTATACTCAGAATATACCATTTTATCGATATAATGTTGAAATTTGGCCTTGAACCCATCGGTTCGGGTGCAAGTACTCGCTACCATAACATCTAGAACCTTTTACTTTACACTTTTTATACCAATCCCAACCAAACCTACCCCGAGTTTCTTGCTCTTCTCGTATGTGTGGTAATCGAATGGGCGGATTTTATAACTTTTAAAAAGTGCACGTATTAACTGCTCCTATTTTGAATAACAATATATTGATTGATTGACCTTCATAGGAGCAACTGGAAACTCCTACAATCTCTTCCAGGCAACCTTAGGGTTGAAAGGATATTGCAAGAGAGTAGGTAGGTAAGTAACGTCCGGCTGTGGACGACAAGGCAGACACATTTAAAAATAAATGACATAATTATTTAAGATCAGAGTGGTCCCAAAATAGTTTCGTCCACTATGACGTGGGACCAATTAAGTAGTGGAAAAAAGTTGGTGTACAATATCGCTAGGTAGGTACTTAAAATCATCCCTACTTTACGTGTAGGGGGGGTAGGTACACCAAAAAATTATTATTTCAGTCTCCGCCCTTGACAGATTATATACTAGAACCTTCCTCGATAACCTGAGATTTTTATGCTACTTTCACTAATGGCCATCCATTTTTAGACTTCTTACTATACTGACAAGTATACTATGTAAGAGAAGTCTTATAGTCCGGTCCTATCCGCCTGTCCGCACTTTTCAACTCGAGAACTACAAGTGCTAGAAAGTTATGATTTGGCACATAGAATTTTGGTACCGAATAAACACCATAGCCGAAATAATTTCGATCTGGGGTCAAGTGGTTCCTGAGAACCATGGACCTAAAGTTTCTGAAATTCCCATAGAAAATGTATGGGTAAAACATTCTATAATATATTTTAATGTCGCAAAATTTTAGGCGAGTGAGAATATTTTAATAAATTTCATAAAATAAATAAACAAAAATATTAAAATATTTTGCAACATTACGACATTTAAAAAAAGTTCCAGTGTAATTCCATTGTAAAATTTTCAACTTTGATATTGATTTTAAGTATTTTAAAAAATTACGTAGATAAAGGTGAAAATGGTATTGCCTGCAGACATGTGATATCACATAATAGTAAGAAGTCGTCTTATGCCTTCACTGCGATAGTGAAGGGCTGCTTGTTTATTAGATAAAATAATTATAATATAGCTAAAATATAGCTTGTAATAACAATGATCTCTATGTATTTGTAACCTTCCCAGAATGGTCGTGATAATTTCCTTTGAACTAAATTAGGCATAATAATTTATTTGAATTAATTAAGTACGTAATGTTGATGTTAAAAAAATATTTAAGTACGTAGTTATAAATATTTTAGTACGATAAAAACGTATTTAACTATAGGTTCTTTTATAAGTAATTTTTTGAATATCAACACAACCCTTTTTAGGGTTCTGTAGTTTTATTTTCGTCATGTCCGTCCGTCCGTCCGTTCTCCTGGTCCTCGGTTTTCCTTCCAAACGGCCAGTACCAACAACTTTACATGTGTGTACTACGCCGACAAAGTGCTATATATATTTTTTTTTTTTCCAGATTAGGCATTACATTTTTTAGTTATATAATATCTCGCCAAACTGCAGATACAGTTTGTTGGCAAGCTTGCTCCTTACCTATTTTTACAATTAATACCTAATATCTATAAATTATACTATAATTATAAAACCTATCAAACCTTAATAGTGAATGAAGATGAGAACAATGTAGCATTGTAAGTTTCCAGTAGTGCTTTTCTAACCCTTCTTTTCAGCGTATTCTTACATAGTCTCCCTTCTTCCCTTAAAAAATCTCTTTTATTATATAATTTTGGTAACAGGTACTTATTGGTTCGTTGACCATAATAATTTTTAACTTTCGGGCATACATATGTTCTTTTCCTAGCTCTTTTAGTATTATATCTATTGGTAATTAATTTCCTAAAGAAGTCACAGTACTAGTTTTCTATAATAATTACATATTCAATCTTAGCCTTCACAGGGAGTATCTTAGTTACAGAAAAAAATTGGTCATAATCGCCCATAGATAACCTCCTAAGGAGGTTATCTATGTAATCGCCACAGCACTTTCTTTTAACGCTAGGACTAACTAAATATTTAAAAAATCGAACCTGCAGGTTCTTGATATCTTTAAGATATGTAAATAAATAAATAAATATTTCGGACATTCTCACACAACGTCATCTAGCCCAAATTCAGCTAATATAAGCTTGTGCTATGGGATGTAGACGACTGATAAACATACTAATATATTTATAAATAGATACATATTATACATAGAAAACACCCAAACTCCGAAACAAACATTTGTGGATCACACAAATAATTGATTCGACCCGGGATCGAACCCGAGACTCTGGAGTCGAAAGCCGACGCACTACCGACCACGCCACCGAAGCAGTTAATGTGTATCGAATTCGAAAGTACGCTCATAACTACTTAGGCAATAGTCGAGTGTCGAATCCACTAACGCAAAACTGTACCTCTACCTACCTCCCCTACACGTAAAGTAGGGATGATTTTAAGTACCTACCTAGGGATATTGTACAACCACTTTTTTCCATTACTTAATTGGTCCCACGCCATAGTGGACGAAACTATTTTGGGTCCACTCTGATCTTAAATAATTATGTCATTTATTTTTAAATGTGTCTGCCTTGTCGTCCACAGCCGGACGTTACTTACCTACCTACTCTCTTGCAATATCCTTTCAACCCTAAGGTTGCCTGGAAGAGATTGTAAGAGTTTCCAGTTGCTCCTATGAAGGTCAATCAATCAATCAATTTTTTTTATTCAAAACTAGCTGTTGCCCTCAGCTCCGCCTGCGTGTTACTTTAGATCTACATAACTTTTTTATTTATAAAGCGATTCAAAACCAAACCGCAAGTTCAAATCAAAAAATCAAATCATTTCTGAGATTAGCGTGTTCAAACATTCAGACAAACAGACAAAAGTTCTAAAAACCATTAATAGTGAACTCCACTACGGGTGACGTAACCTGTTCTGAAGAGCTCTTCAATCTGATCCCACCCTCTTCCTTCCGATCCCAAACAACGCGTGCCGGGCAGAGATGCCACTCCCACACAGTGGATAGCATGTTCGCGAGAACCGAACGTTTTAACCGTTCGTTTCTCTGCCGAGCGATAGTGGCCTGGAACGCCCTGGCTGTGCACGTGTTTCCTCCCACATATAACCCTGGGTTCTTTAAGCGGAGCGTGAAGAGGCACATCAGTAGGTCTTCAAGTTGAGAGCCACTCTCTATAGTATTGTGCTGTGAGAGTGGCCCACAATCGCTAGACGTCGTCGCGACTTACCACCAGGCGGGCGGCGTCAATTTGGCGAACCTCAAATAAAAAATAAAAAAATCCTACGACAAACTTATTATTTGCGGTTGGTACAGTACTCGGGTCTGGAGATCGAACCGCAAAATTAAGTTTGTTTTTTATCGTATATACTTTTCCGGGATAAAAAGTACCCAGCGTGGTGCCCAGGATATTAAAAAATAATTATACCAAGTTTCATCGTAATCGTACCGGTAGTTTTTGCGTGATGCCTGAACAGACAGACAGACAGACAAAAAAATTTTTAATCACATTTTTGGGGTCGGTGTCGGTCTAGTAACACCCCCTGCCATTTATTTTTTTGATATTTTCAATGTACAGAATTTTCACTTCTACAGATTTATTATAAGTATAGATAGGAGCAGTTAATACGTGCACTTTTTAAAAGTTATAAAATCCGCCCAGTCGATTACCACACATACGAGAAGAGCAAGAAACTCGGGGTAGGTTTGGTTGGGATTGGTATAAAAAGTGTAAAGTAAAAGGTTCTAGATGTTATGGTAGCGAGTACTTGCACCCGAACCGATGGGTTCTACGCCAAATTTCTACATAATATCGATAAAATTGTATATTTTGAGAATGTGATAGTGAAATGAAATTGCTCTTGTCAGGTTTTTTGTTTGCACAATAAAGATCATTTTATCGTAAGGTAGGTTTTTTAAACTGCGTCGGTGGCGCAGTGGTACGAGTATGTGTGTGCGACTGCTCTGCCGACCTAAGGTCCAAAACAAATATTTGTGTGATACAAAAATGTTTGTTTCGAAGTTTGGGTACTTTATATGCAGGTTTATTTAGTATGTAAGTACCTATTTAGAAAGTATGTTTAGAGAAGGAAATCTCGACACTGCATCCTATACCAATCCGGTCAGCGTAGGAGAAGAATTAAAGAGAAATTGCCATGCGTCAATACTCTTTCTCATCTTATCACAGGGTTCTGGGTGAGAATGGAAGCCACGACGTTGTCCGTTGTCAAAATAATTGCACATCAATCAAGAACCCAATACGCGTCATTTACTTGGTCCACTTTACCGAGCAAAATGTACGTCCATTTTAATAAAAACAGGTTTTACACGTAACATGAAATATATTAGACCCTGCTCAAATACATGTTGTCAATTTCTGTCTTACAAAAAAGGCTATTGAGGCATTGATCCATAGATGGTACGTTATTTCGCGTTCAAAATATATCATTTAATTCACTGCATGATAAAATACTGGTACCCTCAAACGGTTAGTTGACTGAGGGAGCGAAGCGACCGAAGTCTCTGTTTCAACTTGCAGACTGGGGAGAATTTCTTACGGCTGTACCTCTACATCTCTACATCTACGGGTTCTGTCAGATCATGTTTGCGGCCGTATTTATCAACCAATTTTCATGAAACTACACACACACTCCTTGCTTACAATGAATAACATGTGAATTATATTTTTTGGATTGGATGAAAAATGAAAGAGTAATAAAGAAAATTAAAAAATAAATTTTCTAAACAAAGCTCCCGAAGTCTACGGTTCACAGAACCACTAGTGCTAGAAAGATGAAATTTACTATTCCGACAAAGTGCTACACAAAAATTATGAAAAATATTTTTTTTGGGGGGTACCTCTACAAGTAAAGTGGGGATGATTATTTTTTCTTGGGTCAACCTCATCGTATGGGGTTTCATTAGATAGGTTTTTTTAAACATTGGGAGGCTGCAAGGACAATTTTTTGATTTAGGTGTCCGTTTGCGATATATTCAACTTTAAAGCGCATTTTTGTTAAAACAGAACGTCCCTCCTCCCCTTCTCCCCATAAAATCTAAACGGCTAGCTCGAAGAGTCTGAAAAAAGTCACGATGGTAGTCCATTTAATGAACTTGAACTTTGAAAGAAAACAATAACGGACCAGGTAACTTTATCATTTTAGCGATATGTTGCCAGAAAGTAAAAGTATTATAAAAAAGCTAGATTCAGACCATTGTGGGCAAATAGCATCTTTTAAAATCACTAAAGAAAAAGTTATAAAACGTAAAATATTATGTAGACCAATAACTGGTGACCGCTTGGAACGTATGAGGGTTGGACTTTGCAATAAAATTCCATTCTTAGACACTGGCTTAGATCCAAATGTAATGTATAAATTATTTTTTGATTCTTTTTACAACGAGTTCAACTCCATATTCAAGTCTAAGGAGGTCATGATTAGTGATAGTCCTACTTTCAGTGAATGGGCCACTGAGGGTATACACAAAAGTAGACAAAAACTTTATGAACTATACTCAGAAAGACAGCTTAATAGATCAGTTGAATTTCTAGATTATGTTAAAACTTATTCAAAAAAGTTTAAAGCAGATTGTTTAGCAGCTAAATCAAAATATATAAGTGATAAAATTCTCAATAGTGCAGACAAAGTTAAATCTACTTGGAAAATTATAAACGCGGAAAGAGGTCAACAAAAATTAAATGATAATCATTTTAAACTTAATATAAATGGTAAAATAACTACATCAGACTTCGAGGTCGCTAACGAATTTGAAAATTTTTTCTCCCGAATTCCTGTAGATTTGACATAAACCCTAGGCTCTTCAACCCCCATTGCAGAATCTTTGTTAAAAGCAAACGTTCCTTGTTGTAACGTTATATTTAAATTCAGTAAAGTGAATATAAACACTATCTTAAAAACTTTTAAATCTTTAAATATCAAGAAAACAGCTGACCTCTGGGGCATCTCTGTGTATTTAGTAAATTCTTTTATTGAAATGGTTGCTCCTGAACTAGTAATAATATTTAATAATTGTGTTGATAGTGGTGTGTTCCCTGATTTAATGAAATCTAGTAAATTAATTCCCCTGTTTAAATCGGGTAGTACTTCAGATCCGTCCAATTTCCGTCCCATTTCTGTACTACCTACATTTAGTAAAATTTTTGAAAAAATTATGCTTAATCAAATGCAAAATCACTTTAACGTTAATAAACTATTACATACAAAACAATTCGGTTTCACTCGTGGTCGGTCCACCACTGATGCCGGAATTAAATTATTAGAGTGTATATACAGGGCCTGGGATGAGTCATATGATGCTTATGGTGTATTCTGTGACTTATCTAAGGCCTTCGATTGCGTTCAGCACCAGACTTTAATTAAGAAACTTGATCATTACGGAATCCGGGGGACGGCCTTGAATTTCGTCAATTCTTACTTAAGTGATAGGGTCCAGAAAGTAGTGATCAATGGTAAACAGTCACCTGGTTCTCCTGTAGCAATGGGGGTACCGCAGGGTTCAATTTTGGGACCTTTTCTTTTTCTAGTATATATTAATGATCTCCCTCACCTCATAAGAGACGACCACGAGGTAGTTTTGTTTGCTGATGACACTTCTTTAATATTTAAAGTTAAACGTGGACAGCGCGAACTTGACGATGTAAACATTGCCCTCTCTAGGATAGTCCACTGGTTTTGTGCTAATAATTTATTATTAAATGAAAATAAAACTAAATGTGTAAGATTCACCTTACCTAATGTAAGACTTGTTAAAACCAGTGTTAAGGTTAGGGATGATATAATAGAATTGGTCGATGACACTGTCTTCCTGGGCATAACGTTAGACTCCAAATTGCAATGGGGGCCTCATATCGGGAAAATTTCGGCCAGGCTTAGTTCAGCAGCCTATGCTGTCAAAAAGATCCGACAACTTACAGACATTAAAACGGCGCGTCTTGTCTACTTCAGCTACTTCCACAGTATCATGACATATGGCATACTACTGTGGGGTAACGCTGCCGATATTGAATGCATCTTTGTGTTGCAGAAGAGGGCTATCCGGACTATCTATGGAATGGGGTCTCGGGAGTCATTAAGAGATAAGTTTAAGCATATTAACATCCTTACAGTGTATTCACAGTATATTTATGAAATTTTATTGTATACCCACAAGAACAAAAGTAAATTTGTGAAAAATAGTGATAATCATAATCTAAACTTAAGAAATAAGGATAAACTGGCTGTTCCTAAATTTAGGCTTCATAAAGTGAGTAATTCTTTTGCGGGGAACTTTATTCGAATGTACAATACATTGCCAACCGAAATAGCAAATTTATCTGTCAATAAATTTAAAAAACTAATAAAAAGTAAATTGTGCCATAAAGCTTATTATAGTATTAATGATTTCTTAGATGACAAGGCGGCCTGGTTGTAACAACGTAACGAATTGCTCCTTTCTAAATAACTCTGTATTAGATTTAAGATGAAATATTTTGAAAAAAGCCGAGCTGAGTTTCTTGAGGGCTCTTCTCAGTCTCGTTGCATTTTGGAACCCTCGGTAGAGTCACACCAACTTCTGACGAATCTAAATAATTTTCTGAAAATTTCAAAGATAATAAACGTTATTTTATTTTATTTTATTTTATTTTAGAGCCTAGGTACAATGGTTAACTACGGAACTCTATATATGACAGGGAATATGAAAAGTTGAATATAATTAAAACTCAAAAAACAAAATTGAGCTGAAGCGAGACTTTCTATCGCGGTATATAGCTCACTTTAATTTTTTTTTCTTATTTTTTTTTTTAATTTCTGATTTCTTTTTTTTGAACTGATGGTTCATTTGACCTCTTTTAAGGTCATATGTATGGCGCGCGAATTAAGTTAACGCCAACTAAGTTTTTAAATAAAACTTTATTTGAAGGTTGCAGAGCTACAGCTAAAACAGTAATGACTTAATTCTAAGTTTTGTGGATCTTATATACTAGTTGAATGCTTACAAAGCATTGAGTGAGAGAGGGTGAGAAATAACAAAAAGGTCACTCACCCTCGATAATAATAAATTAGAACAACAAATAGCTTCACATTAGACACATTGACATTTTAAAATTGTATGGATTTAAGTTATTGACGTCCAAGAAGTTGGCCCCCCACTTATCGATTACAAAAATTTTGAAAGTTGTTCTGGGTTGTTCTAGGTTTGTGCTACTTTGTTCCAAAACATTATAGAGCTAAGACTGAAATTTTCAGAGAAAATCCAAAAAAGCTAATTTCTGAGCTGGCCCCCCACTTTTAAGATATCACGATTCTGGCGGTTGTTCTGGGTTGTGCTAGGTTTGTTCTATATTGTTCCAAAATATCGCGCCCGAAAACCAATTATTTTCGCAATTTTCGCAAATAATAATTTTTGAACTGGCACCCCACTTTTAAGATATCACGATTCTGGCGGTTGTTCTGAGTTGTGCTAGGTTTGTTCTATATTGTTCCAAAATATCGCACCCGAAAACCAATTATTTTCGCAATTATCGCAAATAATAATTTTTGAACTTGCAACTTTTAAGATGTCACAATTTTGGCGGTTGTTCTGGGTTGTGCTAGGTTTGTTCTATATTCTACTTTAAACTTTCTTTATTCTTTCTTGTTCTATATTGTTCCAAAATATCGCGCCCGAAAACCAATTATTTTCGCAATTATCGCAAATAATGATTTCTGAGCTGGCCCCCCACTTTTAAGATATCACGATTCTGGCGGTTGTTCTGAGTTGTGCTAGGTTTGTTCTATATTGTTCCAAAATATCGCGCCCGAAAACCAATTATTTTCGCAATTATCGCAAATAATAATTTTTGAACTGGCAACTTTTAAGATATCACGATTTTGGCGGTTGTTCTGGGTTGTTCTAGGTTTTTTCTATATTGATCCAAAATATCGCGCCTGAAAACCAATTATTTTCGCAAATATCTCAAATAATAATTTTTGAACTTGCATACTCATAAGATATCACTATTCTGACGGTTGTTCTGGGTTGTTCTAGGTTTGTTCTATATTTTTCCAAAATATCGCGCCATAACTAGGTATGCAATGCATGCTACTAATTGCAAATGTTGAGCGGCGCAAATTTTCTTAATTTTTTTTTATGCTCTATTTTCATGATTTCAGAGATAATATGCACTCCCAGGTATGATATCGACCAGCATGCCAAATTTGGTCAAAATCGGTCGAGCCGTTTCGGAGGAGTTGTCACACAAACGATTTACACTTGTCGTCCAACCATTTCACTAAAGTAACATATTCATCCCAGCTGCTCACTTCTTGGGCAAAACCCCTCGGTTTTTTATTGATTTCTTTATCACTTAGTAATGATGGTTTTGCAAATCAGTTAACACGAGCGGTACAGGCGGCCATGATATTTTTTTTTTTCAAAGTTGTAAATAAGAAGAAAAATAATTATCGAAGTATAGTTCGTGGCCTAAGCTTTCTCCGATGCGTTTTATCAGGTGTAGTACTACAGATGCGCCATATCCAATTGTTTTTATGCATTTTTTATCTAGCTCTGGAGATGAACTTTGATAGAGTATGATAGCCACGCTTTCCACATAAAAAAATAACTTTATACCCCATGGACATGGTTTCCCTTTGATATATTGCTTAGCAGGATGTCTTCCTGTAAAAGGAATTATCTGCTCATCAACACAGAGTTCCCTTTCTAATGGCAACTCCAAGCACCGATTTCTGACTGCATCATAGATTGGTCGTACTTTATAAAATACATCTTGGCAACCTACAGGCATTTGGGTATTGTCGACTAGGTGCAAATTGATGCGTAGATCGAAAAATCGATCTCTGGCCATGTTTTCAGTAAATAAGGGAATACTGATATTGGTTTCCTAGTACATTCTCAAGCATGGATACCCGAACACACCAGTAGCTATATGTAACCCGAATAGTACTTCCAACTCTGGTACACACGTAGGTTTAAACCTGAGTTTGCCTGACTGTGCTGCATAAAGATTGGTCATTTCAGCCATTCTACAAAATAGTTCTTGAGGAATATACCTAAAATAGTAATAAACTGGGGCTTGTAAAGTAGATGGTTCAATTACTATTGGTGGAAACCAATCACATGATATTGTATTTTGTAGCGCTGTATGTCTCCATCT
Organism: Nudaria mundana; assembly: GCA_963556515.1. NCBI lineage: Eukaryota > Metazoa > Arthropoda > Insecta > Lepidoptera > Erebidae > Nudaria > Nudaria mundana. Next base: position 16,241,143 of record OY748298.1, read on the forward strand.
AATTCCTTGTTTTGGTGTAAGATTTTCAAAAATACCTCCATGCGACGTCAATTCCGGCCCTGAGACTGCGGAAACATCAATTACTACTGCTGACTCAGTTTCAGCTGGGTTCACTTCTTCATCTTCAGAGTCAGTCGGGTAGATGACTTCTTGGTGCTGATGCACTACATCTGCACCAATACGAATATACCTACCTTGATTCTCGTACAGAATAATTATTACCTCCGTCTTCATCATCGGAAGATAACACGAAGTCCGAGAAATTGCCATCTTCTAATGCAGCCAAAGCTTCTCGCGAGAACATCTTTGTTATTCAATAGTACCCACATATATAGTTAATCTGAATAAACAACAGTAAGAACACATAAAGATAAATTCTAAACTGTAGGTAATGTATTTTGATCTTCCCCCTAAGTGTTACAATAATGCCGCAAATTTATCGGTTGATCCGAATGTCCACATTTGAGGACATAACAGAAATTCATGTTTATGTATTTAAATTATCGATAAATAGTGTAAAAAATACATTTATAATAAAAACATATTTTATCCACACATATTTTTGTAATCACGTATATTTTCACTAAATCATGTTATTTTGAAATAAAATAAACAGCTTACCTGCTCATGTCCAAACTTTGCTCGGTACTGATCGAAACTTGTCGAAATAACGACGATACACGATAAGAGATGGCGTTACCGGTAGTTTTCAACAACGTTTTTATGTGAACAAATGAACACAACCGTGCGTAAGCGTGAATGTAATATATTTTGTACCATCGGATTTTTTAAACTTTATGTCCTCATTTGTGGACGCTAGGTCTGAAAGGGACTTACCAAATATCCGCAGATCACACAAATAAACCGTTCCAATCTGACACTTTCCGCATGAGGCCGTAGGTAGGTAGGTAAAAACGTAGAAATCTATAAATTAGCGAAGTATTTAGCTCAATGCTCACCTAATTCAGACTACAGAATGGTACGTAACTGATTTTCTATTATATACCTACGGTCCTCGGTAACGGCAATAGACTTGCCACCTATTACATGCTGGGACCTACAACATAATTGGTAAAATGTGTGTGTGTAAATTCAACTCCCCTCCGGGTTCTTTTTTATTTCCGCGGCTACGTCTACGGCCGCCCTATCGTCTATTGCCGGACTTCCCGGGTACGCCCTCGTAAGAATAAACCCAGGGTTATTAATCCCCTTAGGATAATCCCCTCGTGGATACAGCCGTGATTATAAGTAGGTACGTATGCACCTTGCCTACTTGACGAAACTTTGCATGAATGTATATTTACTACGCCGACAAAGTGCTAAAAGAAAATTATGAAAAATATATTTTTCTTTTTGGGAACCTCCCTTACACGTACCCAGAATTTGTTTTTTTTTCTTGCGTCTACCCCGGAGTGTGGGTTATCATTATATAGGTCGTTTAAAAACATTGAGAGGTTGCTAAGATGATATTTTGATTTAAGTATCCGTTTGCGAGATATTTAGCTTTGAAGATAATGTTTTTGCGAAAACAGGGGGCCCCCCCTCTAAAATCTAAACGGCTGGGGTGAAAAACCTGAAAATTTTAATGATGGTAATCTATGTAACGGTTATTTTATTGCTTTTTTTAGTCCGCCGCCTGTTTTTTTAAATATTAGAATTCTAAGCAAAACAATTTATAAAAAAGCTAGTCCGAAAGAAGATTAGCCACAAGTACCTAAGTGTATTTCTTGCGTGTGTCGAGATGTTCCAGAAAAACATGTCACTTTTGTCAGCAACCGATAAAATGAGCAAATAAATACATCGCCGAAATAAGCCAATTCATCTGATAAGTATAATAGTTTTGTAGAAAATACTTCCTTGAGCAAAACACATAAATATCTGTAATGATAATTTTTTATTTACAATAAGAATTACAATATACATACTCGTAATTACACACTAAAAACATTTACATTACAAAACATCGTTTAAAAAATCCTCTGCGTCATTGCCGACTGGGAATGTTTCCAGAATGCTGGCTGTGTTGCCACGTGGGATGGCGATACTTATTCTTTGGGCCAGAAAATAGCCAGCCTTCTGGTCCTGAGAAACATCGATTAAGCGTTTAGCAATGTCTCTATAAAGGCGGCGAGCACTCTGACCCCATGACCTGTGTGTGATGGCTCAAATATGTAATCACCTGCTAGGTTAGCATATTTACGCCGTTTGAGGCCTCCAGCCGATGCAGCAGCAGCGCCGGCACATCCGGAAATGCTTGGAAGGTGTGAAGGTGCTAAGGTGTCAACGCATGTAGCGTCCCACACCAAAGGCCTTCCCATCTTCCACGGTAGCAACGACATACCGTCCGGTCTCTCTTTCCATCGCTTCGTGCCAAACCAGTTGGTTCACCTACGGCCGGAAGACCTGCGGTGGAAAGAGCCCTACGAATTATGTCGTTTAGAATAGCGTGCCGAGGTATACGACCTGCGCTTCTGCTACAAGAAAGGCCATGATGTCCCAGATTATGGACGGCTACTCCACAGGTGCAATGATGCGGAGATACACAAGTTGTACCCAGCCGAAGGCAAGTGGCAATGCGGAAGGTTGTGACGTCCAACATTGTACCGATGTTGGGCGATGGGAGCGCCTGGATCCATAACTCTGACTTCCATTCTCCAACAGCTAGTTCCAATATCTGTTGTTATTTATGTATTGAACTTGGGACAATTCTATTTTAGTTTACGCGTATGTGAATCTTACCCAAATTTCTATAATTAGCGGACGTCCGCGTCTTCGCCCACGTGACAAAGTTTATAAATGGTTCCCGATTACCCCGGGAACACAATCCCGGGATAAAAATAGTCTATGTTATACCCTATTACGTCAGCTATCTGCCTGTTAAAGTCCCGTTAAAATCAGTCCAGCCGTTCCAGAGATTAGCGGGAACAAACTGACATACAAACTGACAGATGGACAAAAATTTAATTTTTAATACAATATTTTTATCTGTTTTGGTGATAGCAGAATTGTGTAGGTACTTATCTGCATTGTGTCCTTCTCAGTGTACAATTACCTAAATTATTTTCTTTATTTATTTCTTTCCATTCCAATTTCAGCCTGAATGGCTATCCCGCTAATAATTTAGTATCGGGATGAAGTCCAAAGGTAACAGGTAAAAAGGGGGGTTGAATCAAGAAAAGCCAAGCATAATTCTTCAAGGGTTTAATTTAAATAATGTCTATTATATAATAATTTTATTATTATACTATGAGCTTAAGCAATACTGAACAAAACGATAAAATTTACAAATGACAAACATACGTACCATGGTATTTCAATAAATTATATAATCTTACAGAGGGTAACGAATTTGGCGAAATTAAAATTAATATTTACAGACAAAATTATTGCTTAACCAGGTGAATAAATTAAATCAGATTTCTGTTATACAAAATGTAAAATTTATCCAAAATTTTCTAATATTGATTTACAAAATTTCAAAATTTTGTATGCAGTCTAGTTTTATGTCAATTCCTACTAATAGGTATTCGTCATAACATTATATTACTAGAATAGTATTCATGTCAATTCCTATCCTACAATCATTACAAGTTCATGACCCGGAATGACAAGAAGTCATTGTTTTTAAGTCATTGGATCATTTTTGTTCTTGTATCTCTCTACTAAATTCTGTTGAATAAACTACACTGCTGAATTTGTATTAATTCTGGAAAAACTAAATTTAATATCGAATGGAATCGATATCAAATTTTGCAGTCTAAAAATTATGTTTCTCCACATCGAACTAACATTTCCTATCGAATATTGTTATATTTTGTATACATCTATTGATATATCCAGGATATGTTAATATCAATCAACATTCATTCTATATAGCCGACAGTATAACAACATCGATTACGAAAAAAGGTAACGTTATAATCGATTAGATAATCGATGTAGTACAACTCGAATCGAATGAAATTTTGCTGAATATGATATTATAATCGAAATTGGAAGCGATCAGTTTAATCGATTAAACATGACATGGATCGAGTAAAATTTTCATTATAAAACTCAATATAACACCACAGTTACTCAAATCACACAATGCTTATTATTATAATACTCATATAAAACGGAATAGCATGCAGTCTTTCACTACATCAGTCGGTAACCAGTAAAATATCTTTCAAAAAAGTCCTATGTGACCGTTGCATGGTTAAACTTACTTTATAGTTAAAGGCCTGTCATTCTGACAAGTTTTAGTCATTAACCCAACCAAGGGTTCAAAATATTTTTACAATATTCCCAAAATCTATATAAATGTGTATATCATTAGTAATATTCTAACTTACTAATAATAGATTCACAAATTAATCACGGACAGATTAAGTATTTTTAGTAAGAACGAAAGTATTGGTATTTTGAACCTTTTGTTCACTGTGTTTTTGAACCTATTTGTGTTCACTGTATATTTTGAACCTGGATGAGAGTTCACCGTTTGATTTGAATCAAATCTTTTGGCATTTCCTTTCTTACCAATCATCGTCTAAATCATTATCATAATGAGCTTAATTAGTCACCAAACAGTGGCCTTAAAGTGTCAAAAAATTAGGCACCATATTTGTGAAAAATTAAAAATAATCCAAAAAATGGCAGCATTCGCTTCGTTGTCTACCTTTAGGTTTCTATGACACATATCATCATTTCATCTTATAATCTCATATTATATTGTGACTTGTTCACCGGACCAATAAGTCCCTTATACGGTAAATATCACGTTCTTTATGCTATTATTCCAATCTCAGCGTCTAGATAAGCTAGAATAACCAAATTTGCTGAACGAAAATCGATCTTCAACTATCGAAATACATTATATCCTTATACAAATCGACATCAACAACCACTTGGAGCGCTGTTCGCTATAAATAAAACCTTCACTGACCGGTTCAACGTTCAATTTTTCTGTCTTTCTCTAGAATCTTCTCTGCAAACAGCTCTCGGAGGTGAATCTCTTCCCTTATAGCTAACTTTGGAGGTTTTTCGTGATCTTTTGAATTTAGCAACATCGTCTCCGAAGACATCTCCGGTGCGAAGTGCTGAAATCAAGTCGTCGAACTCCCCTTTCTGACCGTTTGTTAGAGATCCATCTCGTGAGCTGTCCGAATGTCCGTTGCAGTCACCATTGGCTTTGCCCAGAGACTTGCCCACTGATCCCAGAAGGCTGGACGCTTGTTTCCTTTCCATTGTCCTTTTTTTGAGCTGTGGACAAAAATATGATCAGCTATACGAATTTAACCAAAATCCAGCTAATTATATCCAAAACGAGAAAGTTTGTATATTTATTTTTCATTTCAATCCTGCAATGTACGATATTATTTTCTGTGGCAATGTGGGTAAAATTTAGAAATAATGAACCTTTTGTATTTATTTACTTATGCCAAAAATTTAAAATGAAATCAAGATCTTAAGGTCCCCAAGTGGTGTATCAGCCGATCAACAGACAAACATAGACAGTACAGTTCATACAATTTTTGGTCCGTAGTAATAACCGGATGTCGTTTCAGTGGATTAAAATGTTTATCAGTAGTATAGATCCCATATCTCAAGCTTATATTTATGGGTTAGATGACACCGTGGTTGGGTCGGGTGTACCTCCTGCTCGTGGCGCGTGCGACGCTGCTCCTCGTCGCGCCGACGCCGCGCGGCGTCACAGTCGGCGCGCGCGTCGTGCAGCTGCGCGAGGAAGGCGTCCATGGCACCGAACAGCTGCTCCGGCGACGCGCTCAGCTCCTCGCCGAACGTGTGCGCGCACGTCTCGAGCCGACTCTTCATGTCCTGTGGGTTATATTACTATTAAGTTCACGATGTCCCAAAAAATAAACAAATTAACATTGAACCTACATGATTTTGAACCTTGTAAGGTTAATCCTCGAAAGGTTCAAAATCATGTAGGTCCAAGGTTCATTTGTGTATTTTTTTCTATCTACACTCGGGATCAAAGAAATCGACTCGGTTCATCGAAATTGTAACCTTACTTTCAATTTAGGTCTCAAATTTCATTAAGTTATAAGTATTTACCTATTAATTTAAAATGAGCATGTAGGTACCTACAAATTCTCAGAAATTAATAACATATTGTTATTGATTTGCTCTCGAATGTAACATCAAACACAATACAAGACGCCATAATATAATTGACGCGTCCGTAGCTTCATGGGTAAGAGGTTAGACTTGCATTTCGACGACTTGAGTTCGATCCCCGGCCAACACGCTACTGACGTGAACCCACTCCTAACACAAGCACCTTTAGCTTTTTTTTATATCAGATCACCAAATTGATGCCGCCCGCCAGATGGAAAGCCGTTGCGACGTCTAGCGATTGTGGGCGACTCTCACAGTACGCAATATGTACTATTAAGAGTGGCCCTCAACTTGGCGACCTAGTGATGTGCCTCTTCACGCTCCGCTTGAAGAACCCTGGGGTGAAGAACCCTGGGTTGTAAGTAGGAGGAAATACGTGCGCGGGCAGGACGTTCCAGGCTTCGATCGTTCTACAGAAGAACGAGAGCTTAGCTTGAGACGTAACGAGAACACTTTTTTTTTTAATTCCGCGAGACCGCGGCCGCTCCCATGTCCATTGCTGCGGGCGTCTCTGGTGGACTTTGGGCACCGGTGTGGCCTGTTCGGGGGTTTGGTCGGAAAGAAAATCTCGCGTCGTTGGGGTTGGGTTTTATCCCGCGTCAGTGAGTGAATCTGGTTGCGTGCTGTGAGGCGAAGGCCCCGCAGCACGCAACCCTTCTAGCCTGCTTCTGTAAAAACGGTGGGTGGCTATCCCCCATACATAATTCCCTTAAAAAAATTACCTGAAAAAGATCCTCCAACTGTGTAAAAGTACAGACAGCATGTGCATGGAAATCCCTCATGACAGGCAGGAACATGTCATTCTGCGACCTGTTAGGCAAAGCCGCATGGTACTCCAATTCCTTGGAGACTTCCCGAAGACCTGTCCTCATGGACGCAACGTCCTTTTCTAACTGTTCAACACATACTTTAGCAGCTGCTCGAACGTGGGGCAGGTCCTCTTCTAAGAGTAGAATGTCTTTGAACTGTAATATAATAAAAAAAAAGTGTTAGATTGTCTAAAACTTTTGTCAAAAAATAATCCAATTTTGGATGGAGTGTGTCAAAGAACATCTAACTGTCCTCATACCACTTATTTGTGGTCGGTGCAACATGTCTGGTCTCCTCCACACACCCTGTCTCACGTTATCTCCCCAGTAACTCTCTTCCTAGTTATATCCTCTTTCACGCATTCAATCAATAATTTTTTAGGCCTACCTCTGCATCCAAAGCCCTCAAAATTCATACTTTGTACCTTTCTAACATGTCCATACCACACTTCTAAATTTTTCGTTCATTAGCGTTACTTTTAAACTTCTAATATACTCGTTTCTTACTCTTTCCATTTGTTACACCACACATACCCATCTTAACATTCACATCTTCGCTACATGCAGTTGTCTTTCATAAGAATAATTTTCTAATATACAAAATAGAAGCTTTATAATTCAACTATCTATAACATTCCAATAAAAATTGTGACAGAAGCATTTAATTGATGAGTGCATTCAATTCTAATGATAAAGAATGAGTTTTTTGTATGAAATGGAACGACCGAATGACAGAGAATGAGTATTAGAAAATTTCGTAGGTACATTGACATTTGGTAATTGGTAATATGACTGACATGTGAATATTTTTGACATTGTAATATGAGTTATGATACTTGAAATAAAGAATACAATAAAAAAATTACAACTGCCAATCCCTATCATTCGTGTAGAATCTATATATATATCTTAGGCAATAGAGTGAAAACTAAAACGAATATATATTATGATTGAATCATGAGTGACAGGAACAGATAACTATGATGTATGAAAAAAATTAATAATGAATAGAATAGAATAATTTTATTGTACACCAATACAAATAAATATGAGAAACATCGTATGAAAATGTACAAATGGCGGCCTTATCACTAAAAGCGATCTCTTACAGGCAATCTTTGGATGGACATGGTTAGAAATAAGATGTGAAAGTGAGTAGTCATTGGTGTTTGAGTAGAGTCAGTGAGAGGAAACATAAAAAAAACAATCTTATGGAGACAATACTAATATCATAAGAAAAATATAAGTAGACAAAGAAATTTAAATAAGGAAATAATGATGGACATCTAAGGAAATAATGATGGACATCTAAGGAAATAATGATGGACATCTAAGGAAATAATGATGGACATCCAGTAATTTTCTACGATGAAAACTTACGTTCGCGTTATCGAGTAGCTGCGTGTAAAATAAACACTTTTAATTTTTAAATATCGACCTATCCAAAAGACCGAGCTTCAATATAAAAAAAAAGTGACTACCTACTATATAATTGATGCTTTCGATTGTCGGCACTTGGTGGAACATATAGTAATATATTATGAAATAACTCACTTGTACAGATATTCCACCATTTTTTATTGGTAATAGGACCTGACCGGTTCCGCTCTATGGCATCTTCAAATGTGTTTTACACTAATTCACTTCACATATTTTATAGGTACTTTATTGACAAATGAGTCATTTCATAATGTATTATCTACCTACTAATTTATAAAATAATATTTTATGAACTAAATAGGTACTTCGGCTACTTAGTGTGGGTCAAGTATAATATTTATAACTTAATCTAATGCAATAAGGACCACCTCGATCACATACCTATTTCTTACGTTAATTTGCTCGAAATACGTTTTCGTATTCCCCATACATTTCACACCAGCGCCCCTAGCGGTAGCGTCAGGGAACTGTGTGAAGTGTAAGGAGGAATATGAAAATGTATTTCGAGCAAATTAACGTAAGGAACTGGTACAGAGTGTCTAGTAATATGGTGAGAGAGAGATGTACTTTTCATTATACATCTTCGGAACCACAACTATCTTGATAAATTCTTTCACAATTTAAAAGGCACATTGACTGATAGTAAACTATAAAACAGAATACAATAATAATCCGAGTCCGAGACGCCCAGGACTTTAATTGGCTGTGCCACAGCGGCTGGCACGTAAGATTTTGTTGCCTTTCACCAACATTTCATCGCAAGACAACGGGTTCCAATTTTTTTAGAAAATTACTTTATAGCTGCTACTTTTGTTAAATTTATTTTGCCATTTTGGACGGCAATAGGCTTGCTCCCTATTACGTGGGACCATAAATACTAGCAAATTGTGGGTGTGTAATGTACCTCTGCCTACCCCTTCGGGAATATAGGCGTGATGTGTATGTATGTCTGTCTACAATAATAATCACTAACCTGAGTTTCCAACATTTCCACAAGGTAGTGTAACAGCGTAGTGTTGCGGGATACCGATGACTTAGTGTCAGCCAACTTGTTCAGTGATGATAAACGGAACCCTGACGCGTTGCCGCGGGCACCTCTGTGAATTAAAAATAAGAAAACCTTTAAGAAAAATTTCATCGTCTGCGTTTAAGAGCACATATTACAAAGTTATTTTAGTGTTATTTAGCCGCCTTAATAGAGACGTCGCTGATCGATGTTTCTCAGGACCAAAAGGGTCGCAATTTCCTGACACAAAAAAAAAAACAAAAATATCGTCATCCAACTTGGAAACACAGCCAGCATTAGAAGATTTTTTTTTAAACTATTTTGTGTAAATTTACCGAGACACGGGGGCGCCACTGGAAATCCCGAGTGCTTACCTGAGGCGCCCGGCAATGGACGTAGGGGCGGCTGCGACCTTGAGCCGCGGACCCACACTAGGAACCACCTAGTGCTGCACTAATGTACGTATGTATTACCTGTTCATATAATTCCCTAGTGCCAGTACAACCTCCAGCAGCGCTCTCAGTCGCCTCGAGCGCGCCATGTCCCTCGCCGCGCGCAGGACAAGAGCGGCTCGCGCCTGGGCCTCGTGTGTGGCCGCACTGAACTTTTTCTTGAATAGTAAAGTTCGCACGCGCTGTGAGTAGTGTGGGATCCTGCACGATACAAACGTTCAATCTTATCTATTATTTTCTAGGACATCGCACTATATAAGCCGCGCAAGATGACAATGAGATTGGCGGCCATGTTGATGACGTCATAGTGACGTAGATTAACCTATTCGATATCCGCACTTTTCAGGGATTGATGCCGTCACGGAGAGGTTATTGTAACAAGGTTATATCCCACTCACATCGTGCGCGGTGTATATCATCGGCGACATGACGCGGGGCCTTGTCTCCGAGGACCTAACACCTCTCCGAGGAACGTTCACGTTCACTGGCGTTAAGGTGCCTTTCGTCCAGTGTGTCTAGTACGAGTTCATTACGTTAATTTACTCGAAATACGTTTTCGTATTCCCTATACATTACACACCAGCGCCCCTAGCAGAAACGACGTACGTATTTCGAGCAAATTAACATAAGGAACTCGTACTAGACACACAGATATGTGCTATGGTTGTTATAGGTGCGTTTGACATCTACCAATCATATTCATTTGTCCAGCGTCATAGCAAAATCATTTTCATTGATCCAAAAGCACATATCCTCGCAACATAGTTACATAGCACATCTCTGGTCGAAAGGCACCCTTAACCCAGTGAGCTTGACCGGAGCAACGGGTTGCAGCCTACACCACCACTAGAATGGTCAGGTTTATAGTCTCATTGGGAGACTCCGGTTCTTTTCCCTTGATAAAGACCGCAGAGGTGGCCAAAATCCGCTGGCACCCTACGGTTAAACTTTCGAAGGCGTACCCGAGACGCCCGGCATTAGAAGTTAGAGCTGATGATAAAAAAGACCAAACACTTGGAAATGTTTCGGTTAATGCAGGGCTAATAAATTTAGATGAAGGAGAAATCAAATTCTATTTTTGCAAAAGATATTCTAGTATCTGGTTTATGACTTTGTATAGGTACTTACAGGAGCCACAGATTAGTTATCCTAGGATATTACGCAAATATAAACCTACAAAATACCAATATAACTCACTTGGATATCTCGTAAAGGAACCGGTCAGCCCTCGCCATGCTGTCCAGCTCATCTTGATGTTCCTCCAGTAAGGCCGCCTCCTCAGCACTTGGAGTGAACTTGACTAGTTGTTCCACCATGTCTATTGGTAACTGTTCACCGCTGTCCATGCGGAGGATGGCACTGAAAGCAGGTATTGAAACTACAGGTAAAAGTCTCTACGTGGTCAAAAACGCATCAGTATACGACGCAGAAGTTCTAAGTTATAAGACGGGTCATTCTGTGGGTTAATTGTTGGTAAACCGTTCTCCTTGTAAGAGTACCGGTTCAATCCCGAACTTGGTGAATGATGTCTTTTTGCAAAACAAGTTTTAAGAGGAGTATCCGCTTTCCATAAACAAATGATATTTGTCCTAATTCCGGCTTCCACCCGCGCTGTTGCCTTTGGGCTACGCTCACCCGACTGATAGGGCCGTGGGGTGGACCCACTGCTCACACGGATGGCTCTGATTGGGTGGGGGGAAGGGGGCTGTGAGAGCTCGATAGAGCGCCCTTTAGGTTTTAGTGGGTAGTCCGGTCCGTTTTCCATCCAAGGACCGGTAGTCCCACAAAAAGTATGTAAATGTATCACCGACAACGTAAGACCCCGGTACTACACACTTGGCGAGACCTGCCGAGACACATCGAGAGTGAGTGTGTACATGGACCTCTCGTCTCGGTCTCGTTCCGCTCCGTTCCGAGTCGGTTTTTTGCGGGAAGCGAGTAGAGCAAGCCAGTACATGTCGTTCAACTAGTAACTATCAGTACAACAACTCAAAATAGGAGCCAATTTCAAGACAATCGTGACAACTATCTTCAACGATGTCCGTAGTGCAAATAATACGAGTTTGTAGATGGTGAACTTTTGCCTAGTAATGGCGAGTGTGTAGAACATGTTTATATGGAACTTGGAAAGTACGCAGAGCGTGTAGAACCGTCATAACATGTTGGAACTCGGTACTTACCGACAAATCTCCTCGTCGGTCATCTTCAGTTTGGACAGCAGTATGGTGCAGTTCTGAGCTCGCCTTCCGTCTATCACCGAAAGGATCTTCGTGCGAGGCTTAGAGCCCAACTGTCTCAGGTCTTCTACTGAGCCTTCGTTCTGTAAAAAATATAGTTATTTATGATTTTCTAGTGAACAAGAGTGGTGAAGAAATATTAGAGAATAAATAAGTATGCAAAGCCCATAAGTGAACATACTATGGGTCTTTGGCCGGTACAAATCATCGGGTACGTCCTAAAGAACCGATGATCATCACAAAATTATCATTTTGTCAACTAAATCTGGGTCTTTATTTTATTTATCTATGAATATCTATTTGTTTTCTCTTAAATACTAGTACGGTGTCTTGCGCGGTGCCTCGCGCCGCACCACACCATGGGTTTTGGCCGATAACTTTTGACCCCTTAGGGCTAGGTCAAATTTTCGATTTTTTTGCCTTGTCTCCAGATCGAGGGCTATCCATAGAAGGGTCAACCATCATTGGAGCATAAGCAGTTCTCGAGAGCTAACGGGGGACACAAGATACATTCACCATTTCTATATATAGATTGGACAATTATCTTCAGAAAGATCTTGAGACATGATAAAAAAAGAAAGGGTAGGGCTTAGAAAATATCCATTTTTTTTTAATATTTTCTAAGCAATGATGCTTGCTAAATTTTCTCATATAATTTTACAAAATGCATTGCAAACACGATAGTCTTGGGGTCGACTTGAACCAGTGACTTTGCACTAAGCGCATATTGAATGTCGCAAATTGCACTCTAAACTTGAAATTTGCGTCATTCAATGTGCGACTTAGTGCGGTCTTATGGTAGTGGTGTCTCGATCAGTTGGCAGAACCACTTGCAAAATGTTGGCACGACTCCTAAACAAATTTAATTAAAGTTCACTAAACATAAGAAACCACACTCACCTGAACTCCATTCTTCTGATAAGCACAGAACATCTTATCAATAGTATGCAGATCCATCATGTTATACAACTTAGTGTCGTCCAACTCCTGCCATATCGTGCCGTGAAGTTTAGCATCCGGGAGTTTACTCCAGTTGAAGCTTTTCAGTGGATTTCCAGGCGTTGGTACGTTTTTCTTAACTTTGGGGGCAGGTGGGGCTAATGGGGCTAGTGGGGCTGGTGGGGGGATAGGTGCAGAGGGAGGGGCAGGGGGGAGGGGTGGTGGACATAAGCTGGGAGGCGGAGGGGGAGGGGGAATATAGCATGTCTCGGTGACTGCACTTTTCAGGTTGCTCACCTATGGAAATTATTAATAAAACTAAATTTAATAAAATATTTAGCCATTTTTTTGTAACATAACATGTTTTAAAGAGGAATTTCATGACATAGTCTTCTGTGAAAACAGTATGTCAGGGATATAATGTATCTTATATTTGTCATTCCAAGAAACTTAATGGTTAACATTGAGTTCCTAACATGGGATGCTAAGAGTGCTAACGCATCTTCACGTGCGGGGCCCAAGCCATCTTCATCTGCTGGCGGTACACCTGGTGACATTCAGACGAGGCTCTGACCAATACAGTTATAGTGCCACAGTATTTGACTTTGACTTAGCCTCTAAGATTTTGGTAGAAAATCTATGCATCATTAGTCCAAATGATCTTGTAGGTACATTACCTTGGCATCATCAGGTATGCTTCCTTCGCTGACTAGTTTCTCAAACCTCGCTCGCTCCGTACGCTCTTGATTCAACTAGGTATATCATATAATATATTAGAATAATTATTTACCTACTGTTAATATTAGGTACCTAATTACAAAAGGATATTTTTGAGTTTTATTTATTTCTTTATGGACGAATGTGTAACAATGGCGGGATTAATGCCATCAGGCATTTTGTTGACGTGAATCGTCTTGGCCTACTACACTACGAACTACCCCGCCCCTTATACCTCGCCCCTGAGATACGGCGGGCCCTATATATCTCTCTCCGCTTATTTACCACCGTTCACCTGCTGAGACCACCTGGGTGGACCGCGGGAAGTTTTTTTTTACAACGGACCACCTGTCACCACCTGGGTGGACCGTGGGAAATATAAAATTTCCACCGTCCACCTCAAATGTATCAGGAATAATAACAACATAAGAAAGAGCCTTCAAGATTTTAAATTCAGTGAAAACCGATTGTATGTTTGAACTCATTATTCCGAAAAAGTACCAGGCCATCATAACAGAATAGGAGGATCTGGTTTTGAAAATGAGTTCAAACATTCAATCAATCGGTTTTCACTAAATTTAAAAGAATTTAAAATCTTGAAGGCTCTTATGTTGTTATGTATTCCTGGTACATTTGAGGTTTGTATTTTTTTTTTTTTTTTTTGTCTTTTCACTTCAAATCTGAAGAGTTTTGATAACGAGGTGGACGGTGGAAATTTTATATTTCCCACGGTCCACCCAGGTGGTCACAGGTGGTCCGTTGTAAAAAAAAACTTCCCACGGTCCACCCAGGTGGTCTCAGCAGGTGAACGGTGGTAAATAAGCGTCTCTCTCGCCGCTACGAAGAAACTTCAGGTGAAGTGGCTTACTGAATATAGCACTTGCCTCTGACCTATGTGACCAGATTATAAATCTACATTTACCTAGAACCTACGACCCTAAGTCGTGGCCTTGTATTCTAACTGTTTTAATGTAATATATTTATAAAATCGTTCTCGAGTTCAATCATTTGGCTTATCCCGAGGTTTACCCAGAAAAGGCAAGTATTAAAGAGATTAACGTTACATGTATTAGTTAAAAAGTAACCGTCTCATCAAATAATCAAAGAATCAAGAATCAAAGAATTAATTTCGTTTATTCAGTTTAGGCACATAAAGAGCACAGAATGAATGTCAAAATTTTACAATTTTATGTCAAACAATATTATAAAAATACTAAATTAATTACATAAATAACCATTTGACAATGATTCTTTCGCTGTTTCGGTAAGTTGGTTCTCCTGAGAAGATACCAGCAAGAAACTCAGGTTAGACAATGTTAGAACGCACAAGCTTTAAACCAATAAAATATCAAAATTAAGTTATGTTTGCGATGATTATAATTAGTAATACGCATGTGTGTGTATGATACGCCTCTGCCTGTTTCAAAGGCGTTAAGAGGCGTGGCTAGATGTGTGGAGATATAGCATGCTTTAAGGGGCATTGATTAAATGTATTTTTTTTGTATCAATATTTAGGAGGAAATACAAATAGCACATTTTAATTACCATAAGTATACTTAATAGTCCGGTCAATCTAGACCAAAAAATGAGAGTGAAGGTGCATATATTCCCAACAAGCTGAAAATCAGTAAAATTGTTCAGGACATAATTATAAATAAAATTTAAAAGTTAAATAAAATAAAATAAATCTAACTACTTTGCAATATGGGCGCACGGCGACCGAATTCGGTCGCCGTGCGCCCATTCGAGCCATCGACATCTCCTGATGATGCCCCTGGTTGGGGGCGAAACACGTGTCGAGGTTTTTTATTATTTTTTGCACGATAACACATCTCTCATATTTATTATATTTTCAAAATTATTTCTCTATTCTTTCGGCTTAAGTGGGTTTGGAGGGCGGACTTGTGCATGAATAAATACGAGAGTTGGGTAATTTGCATGTGGCGGAATATTGCAAAGTAGTTAGATTTATTTTATTTAACTATGGACTTCCGAAAAGTAACGCCTGATAGTATTAACTTTATAAAAATTTAAAAGTTCCCCATCATTCCCGTGTGTGGAAAAAATTTTTTATTCGAGGTCAAAGGTCCAAAAAATGACTATTTCGCAATTTTCAGCAAAACGGTAAGTTTTTTCATAAAAGTACCCTAGGTAAAAATTATAGATCTTAAAATAATCTATAAAAATGTATCAATACTTTTTTCCTACGAACCACCGTTTCTGAGATATTTATATATACGAATGGGGAATGTAATTTTTGTCCTCCCTTAGCTCTCGAGAACTGCTTATGCTACAATTATGGTTGACCCCTCTATGGATAGCCCTCGCTCTGGAGGCAAGCCAAAAAATAGAAAATTTGACCTAGCCTTAAGGGGTGCAAAGTTATAGGCCAAATTGATATGGGGAATGTCCCCCTTGCTCTCGAGAACTGCTTATGCTACAATGATGATTGACCCCTCTATGGATAGCCCTCGATCTGGAGGTAAGCCACAAAATAGAAAATTTGACCTAGCCCTAAAGGGTCCAAAGTTAAAGTTATAGGCCATATAGATATGGGGAATGTCCCCCTGGCGGGGACAAAAATTACATTCCCCATTTGTATATATAGATATCTCAGAAACGGTGGCTCGTAGGAAAAAAGTATTGATACATTTTATAGATTATTTTAAGATCTACAATTTTTATCTAGGGATACTTTTATGATAAAACTTACCGTTTTGCTGAAAATTGCGAAAAAGACATTTTTTGGACCTTTGACCTCGAATAATTTTTTTTCCACACACGGGAATGATGGGGAACTTTTAAATTTTATTTATAACATGCTGTCCCGGCGAACTTCGTACCGCATTCATTTTTCTAATGTTCCGCATAACTTTTTTTTTCTTTCACGAACACAACAAAAAAAGAATAAGCGAAATCGGTCAAGCCGTTCACGCGTGATGGCGTGACCAAGGGAAATAGGAATTCATTTTTATACATAGAGATTATGTTCTGAACAATTGTACTGATTTTCAGCTTGTTGAGACTTTATGCACCTTCGAATGTCTAAATTGACCGGACTATAATTGTCTGTTGTTCCCTATATTGTAATTTCAGCAAAAAAAAACTACTTCGAATAATCATAAACTAGCGGACGGCGGCTTCGCCCACTTGATAAATTATGTACTTAATAAAAACCTTCCTCGAGAACCACTCTATCCATTGGTGACAACCGCATCAAAATCCGTTGCATAGTTTTAAAGATACAGAACGGGTGACTTTGTTTATAATAAAATCAAATTGAAATTAACCACAAGGGACTTTCAATTTAAAAAAAGTATCAAAATCGGTTCATCCACTCGAAAGTTCTAAAGTAAAAAACATTAAATAATACAGTCAAATTAAGAACCTCCTCTTTTTTTGAAGTCGGTTAAAAATAGGTTCATCCAGTGAAAAGTCGCTTAAATGTAGTAAAAATACCTGTTGTTCCATGAGATGCGCACGCGTCGCTGAAGCTCTCGCCCTTTCCGTACATTCCATATGAGCCGCAGTTTCCCTCTCCAGTCTCTCTTTGAGACGAGACACGACTCCCTCTAACTCCTCCTTCTCTTGCGACTGCTGGTCGACTTGTTTCTCCTGTTAGTCGGTTATTAGTGTTATTACATGCATGACAGTGTGTATGGTATGGGAGTGCAATTTGTATGTGGGTAAAGCGTGATTGTTGGATCTGTGAAGCTGATATTTCTATTTTTAACTTTAAGCTTTATGTAACATAAAACTGACCCCGCAAACGTTGTTTTTACATCAGGAAGGTCACCTTAAATCATTTAGGGGTTCAAAAAATAGTTAATGATCTATTCTCAAACCTACCAAATATGCACAAACAAAATCATGGGATTCGGTCAAACCGTTTCGGAAAAGTTTGGCAACAAACACTGTGACAGAGAATTTTATGTATTAGATTGAAATAAACGGAATTAACTTGTGATGATAACACAAAGGAAAGATATCTAATAGTTGATGTTTCTATGAGATTGCACCAACCGTGCTCATCTCTTATTTGAAGTTTAAAATAGTTTAAAAATAATAACATTTTCAGTTGACAGTATACTTTTATAAATGATATACAAAAAAAAATGGATTAAATTAATTAATTTTATAAGTCTAAGAGCGCTTTTCCTGTCAAACGCAATGCGGGTAGATGTCAATGTCAAATTACATACAACAATGAAATGTGTTTTATGTAGCGTGGGCAGCCTGCAGCCGGTTGGCATGGCAACGGGGCTAGTCGCGAACTGAGTTGACGCTGGCGATAAAACGCATGACAGGGAAAGTGACCAAATATAATAGAATAGGAGCTTCACAGAACCAAGAACACTAATATAATATAACCAAGTCCATCGATAAAACGTAATAGGTCCAATTTATGCATTGTTTTACTTTTATTTGTAACTCAAACTTATGTGTAGAGCAGTTTTGGCGTGAAGACGTCTCAGACAGACTAACTTTTGCATTTAAATATGAATGTTAGGACAATTCACACAACGCCATCTAGTCTCAAACTAAGCAGAGCTTGTGATATGAGTACTAGATAAACTGATATAAATACTTATATTTTCTTTTGTAAATACATACATGATTATACATAGGAAACATCCAGACTTCGGTACAAACGTATGTTTCATCACACAAAGTTTGTTCCGACCGGGAATTGAACCCGAGACTCCGGCGTCGAAAGCGAATACACTACCGACCACGCCACAGAAGCAGTCATATTGAATATTAGTTGATATTATATTGAATATCGATTTAAATTTAAGTCACAAAATGGACCTATTACATCTACATGGATATAATATAATTATATAATATACAATGATATACCTAATACCCATTGGATGCTTGGGTTACACCATACAGCAGTACGATGTTGGAATAGAATCAATAAGCACATACATATATGGACATAATATATATCTGATGTAAGTTCTATATGCCGCTACCAAAAAGGCACGAATATATATTTTTAATAATTCTAATAAAAAAAAACTTTTATTTCATAATACAAATTAAATGTCAAGGTAAATGTCTAGCTAACAAAATTATTAATAAATGTACAAAAATAAACAATTAATCTGTCAGAAACAGAAAAAAAAGTCACAAATAACTATATACGTCCTTCATTGTACCTGGTGCAAAGATACCCATGATGCTGGCAACATTGCCCCGCTGAATGGCAATGGACAATCTTTGCACTAGGATAAACCCAGAGTGAATATAGTAGGATAATAATTATAATCAAGATTATCAGTCATTATTTTTAATTTTATTTTTGTCAATGCTTTTGTCCATAATGGTCATGTCAGCCTATCAGTCATTTGTAGTCGTGTTTGTCTAATTTTATCACTGCAATTGGAGTTATAGTTTTGGAGATTGAGCTCGTGGTCTAGTGGTAACCGAGTAAGTTATTGCAAAGGTCAGGTCGGTCTTAGGGTGACACATTTCTTGGGACATTCTGACCCCTCCGTGTCTCGGAGAGCACGTTGTCGCATCGCAGTTAGACTGGAGAGACAACCCTAACCCTAACAAAAATAACTGAGGACACCGATAATTAAGGATATTAATCCCGGTTAAAATATTATGTCTTTTTTTACCTTTTTAGCCAGTTCTGTAGCCAAATCGATGTTTTCCCTTTCCAAGTTCTCAGATTTAGTTCTGGCTGCTACAAGCTCCTCTTCCTTGGCCAGTAAATGGACGATCTCCCCAACATTGATCTCCAAAGGTGCCACGTCGGGGTCGTAAACCTATATATACGCAAAAAAATATTTCTAAAACCACATTTTTATTATCGAATTAAATTTGCATTGAACATTATAATTATACTAGTTGTTGCCTGCAGCTCCACTCACGTCTATCTCGTTCCAAAATCTCTACGAAGCGCACTACCAGGTCACTGGGAAATCCCGTAGCTAATTTACAATTTTAGTAGGATAGATGGTTGAACACACACACACATATCACACCTATATCCCCGAAGGGGTAGGCAGAACTGCATTACACACCCACAATTTGCCAGTAGTCCCACGTAATAGGGGGCAAGCCTATTGCCGTCACCGAGCACATTTATAATGGGTTATGTCCAAAATGGCCGAATTAATTGAATAAAAATGTAACAGCTATATTGTAATTGTGAAAAACTAATTTGAAACCCGTTGCGATGAAATGTTAATGAAAGGCAATAAAATCTTACGTGCCAGCCGCTAAGGCACAGCCAATTAAAGTCTTGGGCGTCTCGGACTATATATATATAGATGGTTAAGCAACATCGACTCAGGCCGGTCTTAGGATGGGTGATCATTTCTTAAGACATTGAGACCCCTCCGTGCCTCGGAGAGCACGTTAAGCCGTCGGTCCCGGTAGTCATACGAACATCTATGGCAGTGGTTAGGGGTAGTTGGAGCCCTAAATCAAAAATCCGTCCGGTCTAACCACAGAACTTCGATATCGCCCATGGGTTGTGAAGGTCAGATGGCAGTCGCTTCACGGAAAATATCGAAGTTCATCCGAATCGCAGTTAGACTGGAAATCCGACCCCCGAGTTGGGAAAAGGCTCGGTGAATGATGATGGTTGAAATGCAAATGTAAAGCACGCGTTAGCATGGGTGATCATTTCTTAAGACATTAAAATCTCTCTGTGTCTCAGAGAAAGCAAGTTCAGCCGCTACATAGAGTTACCATGGAAAGTCAACCTTATCTGGGTTCAGGCAGGAGGCTGGTTCTATGGCAGGAGGTCGCCAGGTGGAGTTGATGGTATAGTTCAAAAGTGCATTCCCATTATTACAATGCAATATCTTGACTGTATGCTGATACAGAGGTTCTTCCAGATAGGAAGAGTTTGATGACGTTTACCCTATGTTCGGGGAGCACGCTTTCACGCTACTAGTGCACCACGGCTAGACTAGGTTGTAATATGACATCATAGAAGCATTTGAAGCCTCTGATGCCTCTGATAAGTCCGAACAGAGCAATGGTATTTGACGTTACTTACGTTATATTTCAACCACACTATGCTCCTCATATCATATGCTGTGATTAATCACTGGTGAAATAACAATGACTGTTTAGTCATATGATAATTATTATAGAGTAGCAATCATTTCCATAGCTAGATGACTATAGAGGTATGTAACGTCTGTCTGTACCTTGGCGTGTTCGAGCTCGGAGGGTTGTCGGCCCGAGTCGTTGTCGGAGGGCGTGACGTCACTGGGCGCGCGGCTCGGCGCGGCGGGCTGCTGCAGTACCAGTTGCTGCACCACGCGGTCCAGCAGCAGCCAGTGTTGCGACGAGGGGTTGTACTCCACTGGGATACAAACATTATATCAACTAAAAAGCATTTCGATTAGCGATAACCAGTCTAGTTGTATTCTTACTACATCGCGTTGTTTCAAAAGTCTTTTAGTCATAACGCGTTCTTCCTACGTTACTTTGCGTTGAAACTAAAAACAGGTTCTTACTGTAACATATACCTACATACAATCACGCCTATATCCCTGAGGGAGTAGGCAGAGATGCATTACACACTCACAGTCTACCAGTATCTTTATTAGTCCCATGTGATGGGATATAATGACAGTTAGCGGACACGATATTAATAGAAATAAAGTGGTCAACCATTTGGTCGACTATTAACATAGCGAATATTAACATTATTTGGAATTTTTACCTCCATTGAAAAAAGCTCATGAAAATATTTTTTTAAACTAAGGAACACCTGTGCCATGTTTTGTGGAGATCAGATAAAAAATGTGGCCCGAAACACATAAATACAGATAGACAATAGCAAAATTTATCAATAGCGAGACGTAGACGCTTTAGCTCGATTGGTCAAAAATTGCAGTCACTTAAGTTCAACCACTAAACGTACAAACTTATAAATCCGTGTATAAATCTATAGATATTTCGTTGAACTTACATGGCAATAACAACAAATGCTCCAACATGGACAGCATGTGAGGATACGCGGCGGTGTGACTCAGTTTGCGCCTCAGCAACTCAAACATTGACGTAGCGCTTTTGGTGTCCACGTGCTCCTTGTCGAACCTTCTAGCTAGCTCTCGTTCGTCTTCCGTTCGAATCATTTCGAAGAACTCGATGTGACGGTCTAAGGTTTCGTTCTCGTATTTGCGGAGTTTGTCTATTACTGGAATTACAATGATATTATAAGTTAGATAAACTGCTGAAGCTGTTAAGGCCGCAAAATGATTAGTAATTTCATTAAGAAAATATCATAAGTAGTAAATTTTCCTTCTAGCTGAACTAAGCTTATATTAAGAGTGGTTTCTGGTTGATTGAGGTGACCATTTTACGATCAGACCTAACGCCAGACGTTAGAAAATTGAATTGCAAACAATTGCTAAAAAAGACATCACCATGAACTTACCTGGCTGAATACCCAGCATAAGAAGTTCATACCGTAAGTGCAATCTGAACTCCAGGCTTTCTTCACCAGGCCCATAGTTCAAGACGGCATTGACGAAAGACATAATGGCTGTCTTCAAGCCCAAGTCGTCGCGGTAAGCACCAGTCGACCTATCGAGTTCGTTCACTATGCCTTGGAACCGTGTCCTTTCGCCATAATACTTTTGGTAGTGCACCATCGCTTCTAGCACCTAAAAGTTAAAATGTTGTATTAAATATTTTAATTAGTTTAAATAATAACTTACACACAGTGAATTATATTAAAAAAAACTTGTCAAAAAATTGCCATCCTACTAATATTATAAATGCGAAAG
The DNA here is from genome assembly GCA_963556515.1 of Nudaria mundana. NCBI lineage: Eukaryota > Metazoa > Arthropoda > Insecta > Lepidoptera > Erebidae > Nudaria > Nudaria mundana. Next base: position 16,263,640 of record OY748298.1, read on the forward strand.
TTTGTAAGGATGTATGGATGTTTGTTACTCTTTCACGTAAAAACTACTGAACGGACTTTGATGAAACTTTACAATAATATAGCTTATACCTCAGACTAACACATGGGCTACAATTTATAAAGATACGGCGGCGGCGACGGGAATAATAATCACGCGGACGAAGTCGCGGGCGACCACTAGTCATCAATATTTTAGTTATAATCAGTTTCACACTAAGTACAGCTAAATCTGCTAGCTAAGGAACTGACACAACATACATACATTTCTCTTTGTAGATTACGATATATAAGAATAGGTACTAAAACCAAACACGAATCTCTTAAGTTCTGACCAGACCCCTGAATCAAACCGGGACTACCATTGAAGCAGTGCGTGATGGTTCTCATGGAACCTTTACCTTCTTATGTCCTCCTGGTACAAGGCATACAGCACCAAGTATTTCCAGTGCAGCGACTTTCGTCTTAACATTCTCAGTGTCTAGGGACTGTGCGATCAAGTCGATGCTAGTAGGGTGCGCCAGAACGTGGGCTCGTCCCGTCTGGAAACCGAAGAAGCAGAGTTTATAGCAGCCATAGAATAAATAATAAAGAAATATTATGTTACACACATCGCAGTCTCAAATTAAGCAGAGTAGTTGGTACTATGAGTACTAAATAAATGAGAAACATAATAAACACTTTTTTTGTCAATACATATCATATACATATTTAACATAGAAAACATCCAGACTTTTGATACAGATATTTCCGGATCACAGATAGAATGACCGGGGAATCGAACCCGATACTCCGGCACCGAAAACGAGTGTACGAACACGCCACCGAAGCACAAGAAGCCGAAAAAATATTATATCTTATTATTAGTGTCCGCGCATAGTGACGGTACGGCATTTATATAGAACAAGTTTTTATTATTATAACATCGATTTTGAAATTCTAAATACTTTATTTCGATACGACTATGCCGCGGCATACTCCGGTGTGTATGTTTGTGTGACTTTACTTACCGAGTTGTTCATCAACGCCTTTATAGCAGCAATGAGATTATGCCTCGTAACAGCATCATCCCTGGGCGCTTTCTGCAGAGCCTCCAACAAGGACCCTAGACCTCCTTGCTTGATGAACCGGAGCACAAAGCTGTGGGCTCGTGTTCGTAACGCGGTTTTGAGTCCATCAACGAATATGCATGCTTCTGCTGGTGGAATACCTTCCGACGATGTGAAGGCCTGCAATTTTAAACAAGTACAATATATTCAAAATGTATATTAATATTGAAAAACTATAAACTTAGCTATCATGTGAGAGGCCTACATCCAGGCAGTGGCCTGAAGTGGGTTAACAATCATGAACTAGCGGTGAGCCAATCATTATAATACTTACGTCAGCAATTTCGTTGAGTGCTTTAATGTATTCCTCTAGCTCGGGCGCAGTAGCTAGTGGTGGAGGTTGTCCTGGAGGTGGCCTTCTACTGCAATAGATCTGCCATTTCTTAGCAGCTGGCAGTGCCATCATGGCGGCTTTGTTCACAGCTGTTAGGTCCAATTCTTCCTGCAGACAAACTCGTATATTGAACTTGACACATTTAATCCTATTTAAAGTGTAAACTTCAGAATGTTTGTTGCTTCATTACCGTCTCACAAAAGATCCGCAAAAGGTTTGGCGGATATTTAGTACACATATAGCTGATATTTATAAAAAACATGGAGTATTCTACTAAAATAAAGATAGAGGTTAAGTCTAAGGGTGAGATGTATAAAGCGTGCTTGGACTTAACTTAGCCTTTACTTTACACTTGAGATAAAATCGGGATTTATAATACGATCTTCGTCTTTGTCTTAGCTTAAGCTAAGCCAAGTCTAAGTTCACTAAAACGGTGACTTACGAAAAACTCCGAAATAACTGTACTTATCTAATGAAAATAATTGTCTCAAATATACTTTATCAGATATTATCAGATATAAATGGCAAAATTACATTTATAACTATGTGATTAGAACTTAGCTTGAGCTAAGCCAAGTCAGACTATAAATTCCAAATCAAATTTACTTAAGGTATAAGGCATATGCTTAGCTAAGATTTTGCTTAGCCGAGCTTGAGCTAAGTCCAAGCACGTTCTATAAATCTCACCCTAAGCGTGAACGACTACAAAATTTCGCTTTGAAGGGTAAGTATGTAATTCATTAAAATCTAGTAACATGAAGAAGTAAAAATATTTTGATAGTTCTAGATACATTTTGCTGTAGAAATCGTCACTTTAATTATCCTATCCCTCAAAAGTAGTGAATTTATAGATAGACTCATAAATAATTAATAAATCTTTCATAATTTCATTAAAACAAGGCCACTATTCACAAATGACCAATTTAAGCCAAACCCATAGTCTTTACGCTACGATTAAGTTCAATTAGAACGGCAAAACGGTAAAGACATTCGGCACAAGAATGCAGTCTGTACCTTAAATGTTTTACAATCTATGAAAGCTTAATACGTTAATACATAGTTACCTTGCGATTTCCATGCAATTTTTCCTTATTGGGTTTTTAGAATGGCAAGGAGGAAGAGCTATTTAAATTGCCCATAACAAGAAACAAGTAAGACTGACGTGTGCTAATTAGTGTTATTACTAGGTATACTTATAAATTATAATAATGCAAGGTCTAAACTCTTATTTGAAATAGGTATAATGTGCTGCAAAGTAAATAGAAATATTTTTATGTAACATTGTTTGATATAAACCAACTATCGGACGCCCGCGGCTTCACCTGCTTGACAAATTATACACACAAAAACCTTCCTCTATCCATTGGTGAAAACCGCATCAAAATCCGTTGCGTAGTTTTAAAGATCTTAGCATTAATGGCGAACGGATCGACCTGGTTTTATACTATGTTATGATTATTATATGCACCTATAAGCCTTTTTTAAAAGCGTTAAAGTAGGTAAGTTCAAAAATTATAAAGAATCAAATTCATTCGCACTTATTCCACTGTTTATTTTTTCTACTTATATAAACACAGTCTGAGTGGTTTTTTTGTAACTGTTCAGACATTAAGTACATTAAAGTTAGTTCTAAATTACACAAGTTCCACCAAGTGCCGACAATCGAAATTATTGCGATTATACTCGTACCTAATCATACCTATAGAAACAATCCCCGCGCTCTCATTGCAGCGCAGGTCAGAAATGCACTTGCTTTGTGGCTCTCATAATAAATGACAGTGACACACGTTAATCGATAATGGGTACTACTAATCGAATAGAATACCGTATCGATGCAGGCGCGTGCTGGATGTCGTTGAAGAAAGGCTATCAATCACTTGCGGAGCGATATATTTATGATTGACATAATTGCGGCAATGGTATTGATACCAATACTTATATCGTTATTGAATCTGGGTTTATGGAATTGTTACTTACACCACAGAATAGGGTGTAAGTACATACACGTTCGTCGCAGCGGTTAATAGAAATAAATACGTTAGGAAAACGTGTGACAATATTAAGTTAATACCTATTTTGATATTATAAACTGGTATCTGATGCCCGCGGCTCCACCCGTGTGGTATAGTCGTCTCGTTTCCAATTCTCACAGGAAACACATCACCAGGATAAGAAGCGGTCAAGATATATTGAAATTGGTTCAGTAGATCCAGAGGACATACCTCCCTACAACCCTACAAACTTTACCTCTTTGTATTTATAACAGTAGTATTTTTAAATCTATGATATTTTACAGGGAACCTGTAGAAATTGGACCCAGGAAAACTTTTGGGGCACTTCGGGCAAAATAAACATTTGGATCGATCGGACCTCACGGGTAGTGGTCTCACGCTGGTCGTACGTTTTAACAACTACGCCACCGAGTAACAAACATCGTTCTTAATTCTCATTCTAATATCACATTGTACCTAAACAGATAAACAATTAGCTTTGGTAAACCATAATTATGTCTGATTTGTTTGAAAACTGTAATAACCAGGTACTGTGCCAAAGTTATGAATATCTGTGCAATTTTTTACGGGTAGATCAAAGACCTTATAATACAATTATTGTATTTAAAATCATTGGGGTAGATAGTTAAAACAATACCAACTTACATAATTCTAATTACGTAGCGCTATTAAGGAGGTTGCACAATCAATTGAATACAAATTAATCTGACAAAACACGTCGTTAAAAAAAGCATGCAGATAGTGATTAAGTCTATTCATTACTTGTCCAAGTCACACATATTACTATAAAGTCGAGTCCACACTGTGGTGGGCGTAGTTGGATATTTTAAAGAATAGTAATAATTGCAAATACGATTTACAAGTATAGCTAAGCTTAAAGTACTTATGTCAGGAGTGGGTTCACGTCAGTAATGTGGTGGCAGGACCGACCAGGGGATCGAACTCATGTTAATAAAATGCAAGTACAAGCCTCAGCCACCAGGCTACAGGTAGTCTTTAAAAGATGATAGATTTGGGTTTTAATGATATGAATAAATAAAATTAAATAGATATCCTACCTACATATTATATCTCATATTCCTTGTTATCTTAAATTTGCATTTGCATTCATTTTGCTTTCGGGCAGGGTTCTAGTTGCATTGTACCAACCCTGGTCTCGGTTAGGAATATCCGAGGTGTCATAATCCAGTCCAGATGTTATAAAGACCATTTGACGGTACTGGATACAAATATTTACGGATCCAAAGAATCTTTGCGGAAAGCAGTCGCACATAGATCAGATGTTTGATCTACTGCGTCATACTAACAGAGTTCCGTTGTTCTTTTAAAAACCTGGATCTGATTCTGAATCCTTTTATTTACTAACCCGGATGCCATTACCCAGTTCATAACAGTCAATAAAATATTAAATAAGCTGTCGCAAGCACATAATTATCTTAAACCATTCCTAGTTCACATAACTAAATCTTAATTAATCTATCACTCCTCAGGGCACTAATCAAATCGTAGACAGACTTCCAAATCATCACATTTAATCGCACAACAGCAGTCAGAACAATGGGCGGGCACTTTCTATAGAGACCTTTTTTATTTTGTTATAATGTGTAGTTGTTTCGCAATGACATAACATAATTACTGTCTGGGAATGACGGTTAAACGTTGCGATTATGTGGCTTGGGTTTGGGTTCCAAGTAGCCCAATCTCTTTCTTATACTCATTTATATAGCCGTAACATTTTACTGAACTGGTTACGGCTGGACTAATTTGGCGAATTCTTTTTTGTTGTGTCTATTATTGTCAGGAGAATGTTCATAAAATATGAAAGAAAAAATTAAGAAAGAGGCATGGTGTATTAGAAAATATAAAGATTATATGTAATTTACTTTAAAATGTAATCTGATAATGTGGCAGCTAGTTGAATTATAATTGTTTACTCTGACATAATTTGCAAGCTGCACGGTAGATGGATGAGAAGTTGCCCTAAGGTTTGGATGTGGGCTTTGTACTACTTCCCCTTATAGTTGGAAAACTAAAGCTGGTTCAAATCAAGACTTTTTAAGATAACAAGGAATATGAGATATAATATGTAGGTAGGATATCTATTTAATTTTATTTATTCATATCATTAAAACCAAAATCTATCATCTTTTCAAGACTACCTGTAGCCTGGTGGCTGAGGCTTGTACTTGCATTTTATTAACATGAGTTCGATCCCCTGGTCGGTCCTGCCACCACATTACTGACGTGAACCCACTCCTGACATAAGTACTTTCATTCATAGACCTCATTTAACAATCGTGGTGGACAATACCTAAATAGCTTTTAAAGGAGTTAAGAAGCTGGTTCTTGGACCTTAGAGTCCCTCTAGCTTAGTTGCTTACAACAATCTCACTGACAGGAATCTAGGGTTGAGTTCCACATATGATTTATATGATAACTTTTACTGCAAAAACTCACAAATAATGAAGGGATGAATGTGCTACAAGTTGTGCAGCATGCTTTAAAATAAAAACCTTTCTTACCTTGCTATTTCAAACGTTCGTCCCTATAACCTCAAAAGGCCATAAACACCACACTTATTAAGATAATTACGATCATGTAAATTTTTAGGGCAGCGTTTATAGTGATTATACTAGTAATTGCCAAGTATTCAGTACATAGAGTTCACGAGCACTTCTCATATAAACTGCACACAACTGGCCATTTAGAGCAATTGCAGTAATTAAACAAGGTGTCATTAAAAGATCTTGTGGGTCGAAGACCTTCCAACTACGTCGTAATACACGGCCCATTAGCCAAAAGAATGGGCGATAAAATCATTTGCGAAACTAACTTACCAAAACTAAGTATAGTTTTCATGACAACGATGCATACCACTTAGGTAATGAACTACACATACACAGACGGATTAGAGGACATCGTCAATCAATGTACGTTAGACTTAAGGGTGCCTGCCTGCGAAGATGTGCTTGTGGACCAATGAAAATAATGGTGCTATGTCGTGCTGTGTGGACAAATGAATATGATTGGTGGATGTCAAACGCATCCATAGCAACGTAGCATAGCACATCTCTGGTCGAAAGGCAGACACGTCTACCTTACAAAACGCGTAACACGTAAGGGATTCCACGGGTTTAAACGGGGTCTGGGAAAAATACTAGCAATATTTAAGGGTAATACACGGATTAAAACGGCTGTTTAAATCCAACGATGTTGTATTGAACACTGTTGGTTTTAAACCGTGTAGCCAGCGAAGCGCTCCTTTTAATGCCACGTTTGAACCCGCTTTTGCAATCGTGTATTTATCCCTTTGTACTTTGAGAAATAATTAATTTTGTCTAATTTAACCCCAACTTTTACTCCATCTCGCAATTAGGCATACACTGTTTATTGAAGAAATAAATATATTATATTGTGGTTATATAGCACCATAAATACAGGCTGTATTCTATCGCGAATTTCACTCGTTCATGGTAGGGTAACGAGGGGGAATGACGCTCACTGGGTAATGGCGCTCACCTCTGTATCTCTGTCAAAATTCAACGTAGCAACACAAAACACCGCATGAGACGCGAGGGGAGGGGGCCTCTAACAGACAGCGATGCGACCCGCCAGTCAGCGCGCGTCGTACGACCGTGAAGTGCGTTTCTTTATTTGCGGCCGCGCTGATCTAATTTTTGATGACGTGTTTTTTGTGGGTAAGTTAAGAATTTTGGTTGTTATTTAGTTTTTACTATTACTTTTCTGACAAATAAGTATTAAATTTTATGATAATGACGTCAACTCTCAACTAGTGCGCACGATTTTTTTTTAAGTTTGAGTTAATTACAAAACGTCCTTTGGGGTTATACCGCTCAGCTAAATTCCTGAAAGCTTCCATTACCCCGTAGTGACTTATTTTTTTTATTGTTGTAGATATGCCAAGAACTCGTCAAAGGACCACCGCTAAAGCGGCTTGGGCCGAAGAAAACCTTTTGTCTGCTAAAACAAATGTATTATTTGCAAGGAATTTGGAAAAAATAACGATTTGTGGTATCGCTGCACCATCTACGGACTGTGGGCTCATGCTATGTTCAGGCTGGGATTCGCCGAACGCATGCATCTGTGATTAATTCAAATGTATCTTAATTGTTATATTCCAATAAAAACATGTTAGAGCGTCATTACCCCTGACCCTGAGCGGCATTACCCGAAGGCAGGGGTAATGACGCTCAAACATGTTTTTTTTTAAATATTTGTTTTCTACGAATTGGTCGTAGATATATGTTTTTGTTATTAAATTGTTGATTACTCGATAGTCAAAGAGTTTGTTATTTACCTTAATTTTGATTTTTAATAAATATTTTGAAAGATACACCATGTTTTCCTTAAGTGAACGCCATTCCCCCTCGTTACCCTAATTGAATCAGTTAAACAAAATTGATTTTGTTACCGATCTGTAATCGCAAACGATGATTTCAGGCCAGATTCGAGCCAGCAACAGTTGCCTTTCATCATCCACCGAGCCTTTTTCCCAACCTTGTTGGGGTCGGCTTTCTAAGGGGAATAGTCTTAGCTCTCGCCAACTGCCCAAAATCATTTTTATTCAAGGCCTTTTCCTTTTATTCCTGAGGATTTCGGTCAACTATTGCTGGTTCAAATACGGCCCTAGATCATCGTTTTTCCGATTCGTGTTTTATGTAAAAAGAAAGTTAAAACAGTAGGTAACCGCGACATACAACTTCGAATGAATGGGTGTTTCACATCGAACTCGTAATTCTAACAAATGTGAAAAATATGCTAATCGGTTTTCATATAAAACCATTAAGTTAATGACAGAAAGATGAACGATTGAAAACGCCAGTTATAAATTAACATTGCCTATTTACAACGTTTAAAAATGTTGTGTAAGTACAAACCGAGCTATACTAATATCTATACTTATAATAAATCTGTAGAAGTGAAAATTCTGTACATTGAAGATATCAAAAAAATAAATGGCAGGGGGTGTTACTAGACTGACACCGAACCCAAAAATGTGATTAAAAAAATTTTTGTCTGTCTGTCTGTCTGTCTGTTCAGGCATCACGCAAAAACTACTGGTTCGATTACGATGAAACTTGGTATAATTATTCTTTAATATCCTGGGCACCACACTGGGTACTTTTTATCCCGGAAAAGTATATACAATAAAAAACAAACTTAATTTTGCGGTTCGATCCCTTGACCCGAGTACTGTACTAACCGCAAATAATAAGTTTGTCGTAGGTTTTTTTAATTTTTTATATTCGGTTCGCCAAATTGACGTCGCCCGCCTGGTGGTAAGTCGTGACGACGCACGTCTAGCGATTGTGGGCCACTCTCACAGCACATACGATAGAGAGTGGCCCTCAACTTGACGACCTACTGATGTGCCTCTTCACGCTCCGCTTAAAGAACCCAGGGTTATATGTGGGAGGAAACACGTGCACAGGCAGGGCGTTCCAGGCCACTATCGTTCGGCAGAAAAACGAACGGTTAAAACGTTCGGTTCTCGCGAACATGCTATCCACTGTGTGGGAGTGGCATCTCTGCTCGGCACGCGTTGTTCGGGATCGGAAGGAAGAGGGTGGGATCAGATTGAAGAGCTCTTCAGAACAGGTTACGTCACCCGCAGTGGAGTTCACTATTAATGGTTTTTAGAACTTTTGTCTGTTTGTCTGAATGTTTGAACACGCTAATCTCAGAAATAATTTGATTTTTTGATTTGAACTTGCGGTTTGGTTTTCAATCGCTTCATAAAAAAGTTCATGTTCATAAAAGTTATGTAGATCTAAAGTAACACGCAGGCGGAGTTGCGGGCAACAGCTAGTTACTAATAAATTTTTAAACTTTCACGATTTTCACTCATAATTGGTAGATACTAGATACCATACTCTCAGTGACCGTGACAATCCTAACAACTAGTTACAACAAGAAACCAAACATTGGACGCACAGTACACCAATTAAGACGAGTCCCAACAACATCGTATTCGAAAACGTCCCTTTCACTATCACACCTTCAAAAAACATACAATGAGGTGATTACACAAAATAATGAAGGCCACAAAATAACTTACTCATGTTCTTAGTAAACCTTGCCCTTGTAATTAGAGTAATAACCATCGAAATAAACCGATAATCTGACCGCTACGAACAAGATAAAATCGTTACCCAAATCTTTTGACCTGTCTACTATGAATATGGAGTGAGGACTTCGTCGCCTACGCATGTACTTAACTTATAAATGAGCATCAGTTCGGAGGTCTATATGTATGGTTTATTTTTCCCACTCTGGTTTTATTTCGCGAATTTTCGGACTATCAGTTTGATGTGAAAGTTCTACACACAAGACAGAACATGGAATAACCCTTACATCCCGGAAAAAGGTTCCTGTGGGATAAAGGAACGGGAAGTAACATCCGTGGCTATGATCACATAGGCCAAGTATATTTTTGTATTTCTAAGCAATGAGTATCAAAACACCGAATTCAGTATTTAAATATCGTTGTAACACGACTGGTACCATAGTTAGTTCGGCAGTATTCCGGTAGGTGGATCCAACGCTAACCTTAATAGCGCGATTTAGAAATTATAATACAAAGCAAAGATTGGATGACGTCGGTAAATAAAAATCATCGTAGATCAGTGGTCAGAGCATTCCCCTTGTTAAGGAAAGGCCGTGGGTTCGAGTCCTGCCAATGATGATGATCTTGATATTTTAAGAATAGGCCAAGTAGTTTAGTGAGGGGTGTTCTTGACTTAGATGTCACGACACGCTTCTGTTACGTCATTGTCGGGGTCACAAACGATTTGTTGTGTCCTCGCTTCATTAGACGAAATTACTTATTAGGAATTCTCTTTGTTGAAACATATTCTGTTAATTGGATTTGTAAGTTGATTGTTTCGAGACCGAATTTAACCAGGGTCGATTAAGTCACTGAATCCTAATAGGATTATTATAAATGGGAAGTTTGTATGTTTGTCTACTCTTTCAAGCAAACACTGAATAGATTTTAATGAAATGTGTGCACATAACACATAGGTTACCCTTTTATAAAATGATACACGAATAGCATTCTTATTACTACACAAATATTTACTGATCATCATCATCAACAGCCAATTGACGCCCACTGTATGACATTCCCATAATTTTGGGGAGTATTTGTCAGCCTACATATAGCACGCTGGCCGGACTTCTTCATGATCAGATAAGAAACATCAATGGGCGCTTTCACACTACCACGATATCGTGCATTTTACGATACGCCACGATATCGCCACGATATAGGTGAGGTAAGGGTATATTGGGCATGTGTTGTTAAGCAATTTAAGAAATGTTTCTGACCCCATAGTACCCTAAGCAAGTATTTGAACCTCATCAACCACCTGCTTCCCACAAAATTTTTCTTCCCAATTCTCACCCCACTTTCCACATCTGCATAATGACAATTTAAACATTTCTTAAATTGCTTAACAACACATGCCCAATGCACCCTCACCTCCCCTATATCGTCACGATATTGCCACGATAAAATGCACGATATCGTGGCAGTGTGAAAGCGCCCAATAACAGCAATGTATTCTTACCACTCCTAAATTATTAAAGTAATTTTCTTATTGAAATGCAAATCAGATGTGAGAAAGTAAACTCTCTGATCTATCAAAGTTACGACGCAGTCTCGAATTAAAACTTCACCATGAAAGGGCTTTTAGCACTTATGCAATTCGAGCTTTCAAACGTCTAATGCAGATGTAAGGGCGAATGGTCTAGAAAGTCTTAAGCTCTAACAAGTTTGCAAGTGAAGACTGTAATGAAACTGTCACTCTCATGGAAACTGGTCAGCAAAAAGTTGTGAAAATGAAGTGATTTGCAAACAAAATGCTGAGATAACAACCAGTGTGAATTGAAAGTTGTATTAATGGTCTATGAATGTGTTTTAAATGACTTTGATAAGTTGTGTCCGGATTTATTGGCTTTTTTATGTACTTATGGTCACTGATTGGGTGCTAAGAGACCCTATAACTAATAAATTCAATGCCTGCACTATAAATAGAAATCTTATTTCTTGTGAATACTAGTTATAAGTCAATGTGTTATGTTATAATTATAAAATCAGCCTGGTCGGAGCGGGGCGGGGCCCCAAGTGATCTTTGTATACGTCCACGCCGTCCGCCCTGGACCCCAACCTGACCACCATAACGGAGTGGCAGGTTGGGTGACCGAACTTCAAAGATCCAGACTTGTGTGGCCAAAACGAAGTTATATTATTTGTAATGTCGGAGAAACCCGATACGGAGTTTGCTACCCCCGGCTCCGGCACTGCCCTCGCCAGGTCAGTGTCGGACCGAAACGACGACGCATCACACTCACGGACGCCGAACTTGCCCAGCGCTACGGAGGCTCGCGTCACGCTGCCAAGTCGCAGCGTGACGTCGACGCCTTCATGGTTTGATATGTCCATGGCTGCCGGGACTGACAGTGAGTCAGAGCCCGGCACCGTGGAAACGGAGACGGAGCCAGAGCCGGCGCGCTCTGTTTACCTGAAGAGGGGCCGTCAGAAGAGCGCGCTGGTGAAGAAAACGCAGCCGGTGCCGAAGGACGGTCCGTCGACATTGGTGGTTTCCAGCGAATGCGAGGAGCCACCGGTCAAGGCGGTCCGAGTCCGGAAGTCCGGAAACGACACCAAGGGGCGGGCACCAAACCCCACCATAACGGTGCCGTTCCTGCCCAGCGGTAGGGACAAAGAGGTGCCGGCCGCGCGAGGGCTGATGGGGGCTCTTGCCCGGATCGTTGACACCATGAAAGGCGGCAAAAACCTTCCGGGCAAGAAGAAGGTGGTGTCGGACGCCATTGCCGACGCTCACCTGTCCCTCGATGAGCTCCTCGCGCGGAGCATTTCCGAGGAGGAGACGAAGCTCAGAGACCAGGTAGCGACCCTGGCTGCTGAGCTCGCCTCCTCCCGGAAGCAGACGGAGGCCCTGCGACAGGAGGTCGCCAACCTTACCATTTTAGTCAAGGGGCCTCCGGAAACCCAGAAGACCGGACCCTCACTGCCTCCACCGACGGCTAGACCGGCAGCCATGGCGACGCCCAGGAGTGCGCTCGGAGCGCCTCCTGCATCGCCGCCGCAGACTGCGCCGACACCGATGCAGATTCTGGCGGCGATTGAGAGGCGCCTGGCGGTCCTTGAAGACCGGTCATACCGCCCCCCGCTGGCACGACCCGCGTTGTCGTACGCGGCTGCCGCCAGCGGGGCTCTCGCTCCTGGGTCCAATTCAAATAGGTCTGCTGCCCGCCCAGCCCCGCCCAGGTCCGATCCACCAGCAACTCGGACACCGGCTAAGCCGGCCACGACGGCAAAGCCGAGGAGAAAAGGGAGGCCTGGCGCCACCCCTGCTGCTCTCGCGTCCCATTCTGCTCCCGCTGCACATCCTTCCAGAGAGGAGGGATGGGAAGTAGCGGGAGCGAAAAAGAAAAAGAGGCGGAAGAAGGCCGCCAAAAAAGTGGCTGAAGCCGTCGCGACGAAGGCGCCGAAGAGACCCCGCCCTCCTCGCTCCACCGCCGTCGTCCTGACAGTGACGACGATGGGTGCAGAGAAGGGAGTGGGGTACGCCGATGTTTTGAAGAAGGTCAAGGCATCGGTGGACCTTAAGGCCCTCGAGATACCGGGGGGCTCCGGTGCAAGACTACTCGCACCGGGGCTCGCCTACTCGAGCTCTCCGGCGCCTCCAGCGGCCCCAAAGCTGACGCCCTAGCGGCTAAGCTGAGGGACACGCTGGACCCAGAAGCCGTCCGCGTCTCCAGACCCACCAAATGCGCTGCATTGCGCATCTCGGGCCTGGATGACGCGGCCACGACGGAGGAGGTTATTTCCGCCGTCGTGGAGGCGGGCGGCTGTCCCCATGACCAGGTGAAGGCTGGAGAGATCTCCTTCAGCCCCACCGGTCATGGAACGACAGTCGTCCAGTGCCCCGTCGCGGCGGCACTTAAAATTGCGGACGGACGGAGCCTCCTTATAGGGGGCTTCCTCAGGGCGCAGGTGCACCTCCTGCGTGCCCGGGAAACCAGGTGTTTCCGGTGCATGATGGTGGGGCACGTAGGAGTGCAGTGCGCAGTGGAAGACACCGTGGGTGATCGATGCTTCCGCTGCAGCCGGCCCGGTCACAAGTCCAACGCCTGTGACGCACCGCCTCGCTGCTACAGATGCGAGGCGGAGGGCAAAACGGCGGACCATCGGGTCGGCAGCCGTTCCTGCGCCGCTATGAGGCCAAAGCCTCGTCCGTCCGCTGGGAGCAGCGGGGGTGCCGCTACTGCGCGGCCAGATTCGCGGAGGGATGCTGATATGGACGTCCATTAATGGACACCCATATCCACATCCTACAGGCGAACTTGAACCACTGCCGCGCTGCTCAGGATCTTCTGTACCAGAGCATCGCGCAGTGGTCCATAGACCTGGTCGTGGTCGCCGAGCCGTACTATGCCCACCCGGGAAGCCTGGTGGCGCAAGACGGCTTGGCCTGCATCTTTGGGGGGTCCGCCGCAAACACCTCGCGGCTTGCAATTATTGCAAACGGCCGAGGCTGCGTTGCGGCGGAATATGAAGGGGTGGCAGTCGTGGCCGCATACATCTCGCCGAACAACATTAACGACGCTCAGTATGAGCTATGGCTCACTGAGCTCGACGTCGTCTTCACTGCGTGTCGTCCTCGCCCTGTCCTTCTCCTGGGAGACTTTAACGCCTGGTCTACGGCGTGGGGCTCTCGGGTAACCAATGGCAGGGGGAGATTACTTGAGGACTGGGCCACTACACGTAGACTAGAGCTCCTCAACCGGGGGAATGTTGCCACCTTTTGGCGGTCGGGGGTCAGCTCGGTCGTGGACTTAACGTTCGCGACCCCTGCCCTCGCCCGCCGTATTATGGGCTGGTGCGTGGAGGAGGGTGTGGAGACGCACTCGGACCACCGATACATCCGGTTCGAGGTCGTCCCCCCACCTAACCTTCCACAGCCGGTACCGAATCCCCCGGAACCGCGTTGGGCGCTCAAGAGTTTAGACCGGGAGGCTCTCCTGGAGGCATCCATCGTGCAGGCCTGGATTCCAGCGCCGGACAGACCTGTTGACGTGGATGCCGAGGCAGAGTGGTTCAGGAGAGCCATGTCGCAAATCTGCGATGCGGCGATGCCTAGGGTTACACCCGGCCCGGCCAGGAAGCAGGTGTACTGGTGGTCGTCGGAGATTGCACAGCTGCGTGCAGCATGCGTCTCCGCCCGCCGCCAGTACACCAGGTTTCGCCGGAGGCATCGTCGACCAGACGACGCGGCAGCCCGGGAGGCGGAGCTATATGCGTCCTACAGAGAGGCTAAGGGCACCCTCCAGAAAGCGATCACGCGGGCTAAGACGACAGCACGCGAGGAGCTCCTGGAGACCCTGGAGCGGAACCCATGGGGGCGCCCGTACCTGCAGGTCAGAGGTAAACTCCGACCGAGGGCGCTCCTACTGACCCAGAGTCTCCAGCCGGATCGGCTGGAGGGGGTCTTGGACTCTCTGTTTCCGACGAGCGCGGAGGAGCACATCCCTCCGAGCATGGCTCCGTCTCAGACGCCCAATGCGGATAGCAGCGAAAACGACGTACCCGAAGTCAGAGAGGGTGAGTTAGGAGCGGTGGTGCTTCGGCTCAGTCGCCGGAAAACTACCGCCCCTGGACCCGACGGCATTCCGGGCCGTGTATGGGTCCTGGCCCTCGAGGAACTCGGGCCTCGACTGAGGGGGCTCTTCAGCGCATGCCTCGAAAGGGGCCAGTTTCCCAAGGTGTGGAGGACGGGGAAACTGGTCCTATTCCGGAAAGCGGGGCGGCCGGTGGACTCACCGTCCGGTTACCGGCCGATCGTGCTGCTCGACGAGGTGTGTAAGCTCTTTGAGCGAATTATCGCGGAACGCCTCGTCGAGCATCTCACGCGTGTGGGCCCAGACCTGGCGGATAACCAGTATGGTTTCCGTCGGGGACGGTCCACCGTGAGCGCGATCATGCGCGTGAAGACCCTAGCGGAGGAAGGAGTCTCGCGGGGCGAGGTGGTGTTGGCGGTGTCTCTTGACATCGCCAACGCCTTTAACACCCTACCCTGGAGTTGCGTTAGGGAGGCACTGGTATATCACAAAGTGCCTCTCTACCTCCGTCGTATTGTCGGGGCATATTTATCCGAGAGGGCTATAACTTACCCTAGCTGGCTCGGGCCAGCTCGGCGAGATGTATCGTGTGGTGTTCCACAGGGGTCGGTCCTAGGACCTCTCCTGTGGAACATCGGATACGACTGGGTGTTGCGGGGTGCGTTGCCTGAGGGCGTCAGCGTAACTTGTTACGCCGACGATACCCTCGTCACGGCGCGGGGAGCAACGCACCAGGAGGCAACACTCAAGGTCACGACTGGGGTTGCTGTAGTCGTGGGTCGGATACGGCGGCTGGGACTGGACGTGGCACTGAATAAGTCCGAGGCTCTGTGTTTTCACGGACCTCGGCGCGGGCCACCTCCAGGATCCAGCATAAATGTAGGGAGCGTTAGCATCGGCATCGAGCCTTCCATGAAGTATCTGGGACTCGTACTCGATGGCCGGTGGAACTTCGGACCACATTTCCGAAGTTTGGTCCCCAAAGTGACGGGGGCAGCAGCCGCGCTTTCGCGACTGATGCCTAACTTAAAGGGACCCAACGCTTCCTGCAGGAGACTGTACCTGGGGATCGTGCGGAGTATGGCCGTATACGGGGCTCCCGTATGGGCGGCGAGACGGCCAACAACGCTGCTATATTGCACAGATCGTTGAGGACCTTGGCCGTCAGGACAATAAGAGGGTACCGCACGATCTCTCTAGAGGCTGCATGTCTCCTAGCCGCGACCCCTCCATGGGACCTGGAAGCGAGAGCCCTTGCGTCATTGTTTCAATGGCACAAGGAGGCGCTGGAGCGGGACCACAGGCCTGCGTCTCGAGAAATCGAGGCCCAGCGGTCCCATCTCCGCCAGGATCTCATGGAGACATGGAAGGTGCGACTTGAGCAACCTAAGTGGGGAACCACCACCATCGCGGCGGTGAGACCGATCATGGAGGACTGGCTGCAGAGGCAGCACGGTGGCCTCACGTACCGTGCGACACAGATCATCACCGGGCACGGAAACTTTGGTGGGTATCTGTTTCGCATGCATCGTGAGGTCACACCCGCGTGTCAACACTGCGAGGCTTCCGGCGAAGACACGGCATTCCACACTTTGGTGGAATGCTCAGCGTGGGCAAGTCAGCGCCGGGACCTCGTTGTGGGCCTGGGCGTGGATACTCTCTCACTGGAGACCATGCTACGAGCCATGGTCTCTAGCGAGAGCCAGTGGAACGCGGCCGTTTCCTTCTGCGAGCAGGTTATGCTCGTGAAGGAGACGGCTGGAAGGGCGAGGGAGCGTATCCTCCCCGCTGAGTTCCGAAGTCTGCGGCGAGGGCGCCGCATACGTGATTACGCCCAGGACAATCGACCTCCATGATCGGGGCCTGAGGACGATGGATTAGCAACCCACCGTCCCTACAGAAGCAGGCTAGAAGGGCTGCGTGATGTGGGGCTTCACCCCATGCACGCCTTCACTCACCGACGCGGGATAAAACCCGACCCTAGAGATGCGGGGTAACACCCGACCACCACGCAGTGGCCACTCAAGTGACCAGGGTCCGCCGGGTGCCACTGGGAATTCTTTCAGTATCTACCGGAGGCACTCGGCAATGGACGTAGGTGCGGCCGCAGCCACAAGCCGCGGATTAAAAAAAAAAAAAAAAAAAAAAAAAAAAAACAAAAAAGCCTGGTCGGAGCAGCGAGTGGACCTAGCGTGACTCGTTGTTCAGAGTAGTTTAAAAAGAATGACAAGTTAGTAATATAGTAAGTATTAATATTAAGCAGACCATTGTATGTTACCTCCCCCCCACACACTAACCAAAAAGGTTTACGTAGTACTGTCTCACCAATAAATTTTATGGTATAAAAATAAAAAAGAAGTAGGACCAACAGTGACTGGCGAACCGTAGGAGTAATGAACGCTTCAGGAAAAGACGTGATTGTGTTTTGGGAACGATAGCACCGTTGTGGAAACTTCTTATGGTATGTAAATGGGTTTGATAGCATAAACGTATAGGTAAGTTAACATAAGACCATTTTATATTTGCCAGTCTCGTGTTGATCGGTAAGTGCACCGCTTGCACGTGAGGTTAGTTCGGGACTCTAAGGGTGAGATTTATAAAGCGTACTTGGACCTAGCTTAGCCATAAATTTACACTTGAGACAAAATAGACTATTATAATGCGAACTTCGTCTTTGTCTTAGTTTAAGCTTAACCAAGTCTAAGTTCACAAAAACGGTAACTTACGAAAAACTTATTCTTTATTATTATTATTATAGAGGTATGTTACAGGTTCTCAGATATAAATGGCAAAATTACAAATAAAACCTTGTGTTTAGAACTTAGCTCGAGATAAGCCAAGTCAGAATATACATTCCAAATCAAAGATTGTACTTAGCATATCCTTAGCTAAGATTTTGCTTAGCCGAGCTTGAGTTAAGTCCAGACACGCTCTATAAATCTCACCCCAAGATCATCATGTTGGGTACCTAAACACCTTCCTGATAGTAAACATAGAGGAATGTCATGTACAATAAACAAATTTTATGCTCTTGTAATTGAGTTTTTGAAAGTAATTTATAAAAACTTGTAAATACGCAAAGGGGTCAATGAAACCTCACAGGTTTTTTTTTTTTTTTTTTTAGTTCCGCGATCAAGGCCGCGGCCGCTCTAACGTCCGTTGCCGGGCGTCTCTGGTTACAAGCAGAACGTATTTCCAGAGGCGCCCGGCGGACTTTGACCACCTCTGTGGTCTCTGCGGGGGTTGGGTCGGGATGAGAATCCCGCGTCGTTGGGGTAGGGTTTTATCCCGCGTCAGTGAGTGAATCTGGTTGCGTGCTATGGGGCAAAGGCCCCGCAGCACGCAACCCTTCTAGCCTGCTTCTGTAAGGACGACGGGTGGCGATCCCGCCGTCCTCAGGCCCCGATCATGGAGGTCGATGGTCTTGGGCGTAGATGAGTCTGCGGCGCCCTCGCCGCTTACTACGGAACTCAGCGGGGAGGGTACGCTCCCTCTCCCTCTCGGCCACCTCCTTCGCGAGCACGACTTGCTCGCAGAAGGACACGGCCGCGTTCCACCTACTCCCGCTGGAGACCATGGCTTGAAGCATGGTCTCCAGCGAGAGGGTATCCACGCCCAGACCCACTACGAGGTCCCGGCGCTAACTCGCCCACACTGAGCACTCCACCAACGTGTGGAGTGCGGTGTCGTCGTCGGAAACCTCGCAGTGTTGACACCGGGGTGTGACCTCACGATGGATGCGAAACAGATAGCCACCGAAGCATCCATGGACCATGCCCGGTAACGATCTGCGTCGCACGATACGTCCATGATCGGTCCATGATCGGTCTCACCGCCGCGATGATGGTGGCACCCCACTTGAAACCTCACAGGTTGGGTAAGATGTCCTATGTTCTAGTCGACATTGAAGATTACCGAAGTCGATATGATGTTGAATACCTACATTACAAAGTTCACACATTCTAGGCCTCGATAGAATTACTAGTAATTAGAATAACGAGCGCATACTCTACCCGCTTGATATCAGTAACTCATTAAAAATGAAACCAATCTCGAAGGCTACGGAGATCTACTCTCACCACACCACTCCTCCATGTACGATAAACAGCACTAATACACAATAATCTAGGTATGTTATGTAGATACTAATCCAGTAGACGTAGGTAATAAAAATTTAGTTTCATTGAGGATGTTTCGTTGCATTAATTATCATGTTTATAATAAACATGTAGTAGGTACTAAATATACATCTACAATTTGCAGAGACGTAGGAATTTTACACAACTCGGGTAGTACTTTTGTTTTCTTTCTTTCTTTCTTCTTTCTTTCTAGTAAAACATGGCACATTTGATAGTAAACAGTTACCGTTGGCTATAAAAACTTTTAACATAGCTTACCACAGCAAGCAATCATCATTTAAATCTATACTAATATTATAAAGCAGAAGAGTTTGTTTGTTTGTTTGAACGCGCTAATCTCAGCAATCTTTCGATTTAAAAATTATTTTTGTTGAGAAGTGCATTTATCAAGAGAAGCTATAGGCTATATAACATCACGCTAAGATCAACAGGAGCGGAGCAGCAGTGTGTTATGTTTCAAAAACGGGAGAAAATATTTATATTAAGAACTTCCGTTGCGTGTGGCCAAACGATTAATATTATGTTAAAATGATGTAAGTACTAAAGAATTGTTCTTCTTTAAAAGTTCCAAGTAGCATATCTTTTAAGGTTAACTCACTATAACATATTTTATGGAAATGAAATTCGTTCTATAATAATTATTTGCGAAGTTAGATGCTATTACGGGTGACGCGACGGGAACAATAATCACAAGCGACGGGTACGGGAAAAAATCCAAATTACCACGCGGACGAAGCGCGGGCGACCGCTATTTAGTCAATAATGTTGCAGAACTTTTCACTCACGGAATACTCACTCTAACACAGACATTTGGCTAGTCACTTTGATAGTCCCAGTCCAACGTAATATGGGGCGAAACTATAGTCTTTTCGGGGCACTTAGGGTATAATTCATATATTTGCTAGAGCCTCGTCCGTCTGTCAGTAAATGCACCGCGTGCAGGTGAGAACGACGAACGTGGGCCCCAGAGATGTTGAGAGAGGTACACTGTGGTGACGTTTTTTTTTTTTTTTCATTTTAAAAAGTATTAATGCCTACACGACCGAATTGTTCTATCTGCTACTTCAAGCAGTTTGATTAAGTAATAAACAAAAGTTGCATACACGCTTAATTTGTTGCGGTGGCGGTTAATTACGATAAAATGGTTCTCAAAATGTAGTTGGCATTTCGAACTAACCTATAAATTACAAGGTACCTATGAAATGGTTCGATGTCTATTTGATTTAATCTTACTTGCGGTTAAGATAATAAAAGCCCATTATAAAAGTAGGTTAAGTTAGGGGATTTGTGGCTATTTCTATTCAAAGAACGGTTCAGTTTGTTAACTATTGTGGACTTAATGTATGATATAGGGACCGTCCCTGAGGTCCCAGGTTCGATTCCGGGTCGAAATTCCGGGTCAAATTATTTGTGTGAATCACAAATTATATAATATGTATGTATTTAGAAATATATAAGATTTTTATCAGTCGTCTAGATCCCATAGCACAAGCTTATATTAGCTTAATTTGGGCTAGACGACATTGTGTGAGAATGTCCAAAAAATATTTTTTTTATTTATTGTCCTATATTTATAATATAGGAGTATTATAAAAGGGTGCATCCTACCAAGTTTTAAGAGCCCAAGCTACCAAGACAACCTTAACATGCAAATGAACCACCTGCTCATAAACGGACGTCTCTTACATGGTAAAACGAAACATTAGCGAAATTTCGGTGTATAATATTCTTTTTCTTATCCCTTTAGAGAAATGAGCGTGGTTAAAAGTAAAACATTGATTTTTTTTTTATAATTATAATTGACAGTAAAACCACAGGTAAAAATCGATTATACCTCGGGAAATTCACATATAGTATAGTTATCAGCCGGAGACATTATTATTTATTAGAATAACACATGTTTTTTATAACACAAGATTTTTGCAATAAGATTCACACAGTACAAAGTATTTATATTAACATCGGATTTCCTTAAAATGACACTTGAAAATGTCACCTGGAAATACCACTTCAAAACTGACTCTTGCCCAGTGAGTAAATTAGGTTGAGAGAGGAGTTTCGACAGAACAGAATCACTTTTTCAAATCGAATAAATCTATGGCTACCACAGTCATCATCATCAGTCAATTAACATCCACTACTGCTAGGCATATGTACAGAAAATAGATATTATTATGTGGCATAAGAGCGTCTCCTAAGGATTGCCACAACATTCGGCCCTGTGCTGCCTGCATCTTAGAAAGTAGGTTTTATTTTAACGTAATTTTATTTTAAGTATAAAACTGAATTTATAAAATAAATACTTAGGTAATAGAAATTGACCAAAAGATCGTAGTTCTTCTAATCATTGTTAAACGGCGTCGTAATACCAATATGATAATATAACCAACACTTCTCGTGACTCAACGAAGGCTGAATAGAAATTAAATCGCGAGATCGACACGCGAATGCACTATAAAATGACATAACTAGTCTTTGTGATCGGCATTCAAAGTCAAATGTTAATGAGTTGGACCTTTCCAGCCACTAAGGAATCTGGTTCTGCATCATTGTTAAACATAGAGTAAACGACGCCTCTTTACAGCGGCGGGGTAGGCAGAGACAGAGGATATCCGGTCGCTTTTAATATACCTATTATTTCTTTCGCTTTTTTAACTTGATAACTTGTCGAAACCTGGTCTTGTTGAAAGCTAATATTGCTAATGTAAAAAAAAAGACTTATATTTCACATAGCAATAATGTAATGAAAATCAGACCAACCAAATGATTGCAGTCGAGTTGAAAACACCATACATTAATAATATACATAGCAGAGAAATCATTAATAACTCATTGGCACTTTTGTGCGGTGATGCCAGTGATCACCTCAGAGGTCAGGAGAAAGCCTATAATGGTCATTTTCGTCGATCAATGGTACTTCTACACTAAGTCAACAGAATGACTTAGCTAGAAGTATTTATATTTAAAATGACATTGTTAAAATACGACCTCACTTTAATCGGTGTCCTCATGCTTAATACAATAGAATCTTATTAATTATATGTCCACTTCCTATTATAACGTTAACTGTCTTTTGACATAAAGGTTTTTATTCGTGGGATAACCAAAAGAACAGTTGAAAAAGAAAATGAATATATTTTGTCAATGTCAGCTATGGGTAGCTGCAAGATGAATTTGCATTACAGGTACAGGACCAGCAGGATCTAATATGCTGTTACGTCCTGCTATACCATGTACGCTACTGTACGTGTCCCGGCTACATCACTTCACGAAGGATAATGAGATCGTGGAGTACATTCAGACGAAGACCAACTGGACTTTGAGAGTCGAGAGGTTGGAGTCGCGCAATAACACGAACTTTAAGTCGTTCGTGATTAGGCTACCGACTCAACATCTCGACATATTCCTTATAGTACACGGGCCGTAGAACAATGATAAATATTGATTAACAGCAAGCTCATTTTTCGTGAGTAGTTTTATTTTACCGAGTCTCCCACATATATCTCAAAACGAAATCTCAAATCAGGTAGCTAACAGAGTTATCCAGTTAAAATATTCGGAACAAAATTGTAAGGTTGCATTAATTTGTATAGAGCTGCAAAGCCGTGCAGGTATTAAGTACATCATTATAAATAAAATCTCAAAAGTTCCCATCGATCCGACTTGTGCTAAAAAAGTTATTTAAGGTTGAAAAGTTAAAAATTTGAAAATTATCGGTTTTTTGGATTTTTCTCGTAAATAGTGAATTATATCAAAAATTGGTTTTGTACAAAATTGTAGATAATAAAATAACCTACAAATAAGTCCTCACAACTTTTTTCCTAGGAATTACCATTTCTGAGAGATTGCGGTTATTAACGTCCAACAAGCTATAGCCTACACGCAATGCTGGTTCGCTCCTATTAACTCTGTCGTGATGTTATATAGCCTATGTTACTCGCTAAAAATGTAGCTTTAAATTACCGAAAGAAATTTTAAAATCGGTGCAGTAGTTTCTGAGGTGTCACGTTTTCCCGTACAAACTTTGGGACAAAGTTTTCACCCTTTTAAGAGTAGAATTTTGGAAAATCCTTTCATATCGGAAGTATGCACCAAATTGAATTTTTCACATTAATTTTGAGGTTATGTGAAAAAAGTGAAAACACAAAAGTTGTAGGTCTCTTTATTACGTACTACTTTGTCATAAACTTTTTTTCCATAGAACTTGTAGTTTTGCCGGAAATCGAGATAAACCGTTTTTACCCTTAAAAACTCACCCCTTTCCACTTCCCGACCTCAGATCGACCGTAAATTATTTTTCCCTTAATTTTTGTTGTATTCTCGTCCTTTTGTAATGGGTTTCATCCTACTATGATTTTTTTTGGTTTCAGAAATTATCGGCACTGGTCTAAAAGGGACAAGACCTTTTTGTTGTTTTGGCACTTCGGATAATTTGCCTCGTCAGCTGGTGCATCGCGTGACGGATGGGGCCACTTGTCACCCCTTTAATTATTCAATATTTCATATCAACACCATAATTCGACAATCGACACGTAACCAACCAGCGATTTATAATTTCCATTACACACCTTTCAAACAGGGGCTAACTAAACTTGTCATCTGCATAAATTACAGTGAAAACAACAAATTCCATGGAAATGGTGAAAGCACATCAATGTACACTCGATAAGCCGACGAAGTCTCGAGGATTCGCGAATAATATTCCATCAGATTCCTATAATGGAGTACATAATTTGCATAAGTCGGTCGTGTCGACAAAATCAATATCTTACGGTAAGAAGTGGTTAGTAAGATTACATAATAAATATATTATTCTTACGTACAATAAATAAAACAAAAAAAAGGATCTCTATTATTAAAGACGCGCAAAAGGAGTAGATTCAGATATCTACTAAAGCCCATTTCGGTACCAAAATGAATAGTTAAAGATTTAAGAATTTTTGAACGATGGATGCAATGAAATGTAATTTAATAATATTATTGTAATTTAATATTAATATACGTAGGTCACACTATAAGTTTTGCGTAACTTAAAAAAAACAACATGTTAAAACCAAAATATTATGTTTATTGCTTTTCAAAATACTCTCCTTTACATTTTAAAAAATTTTTCACG
Organism: Nudaria mundana; assembly: GCA_963556515.1. Classification (NCBI taxonomy): domain Eukaryota; kingdom Metazoa; phylum Arthropoda; class Insecta; order Lepidoptera; family Erebidae; genus Nudaria; species Nudaria mundana. The sequence continues at coordinate 16,288,016 of OY748298.1, forward strand.
CGATCGAAACATTTTTTAAAACAGGAGGACCACAGATCTGAAGGCATGTTTTCTACGTGCTGATTGAACGCTCACACTACCTCTTCGGAGTTGGTGAAAGTAAAACCTCTCATCAAATCTTTGATTTTGGGGAAAATACAGAAATCACAGGGTGCTAGGTCCGGGCTATGCGCAGGATGGGTGACGAGTTGTACTTTTTCGGAAGCTAAAAATGACTTTGTTTAGTTGGCGGTGTGTGAAGAAGCGTTGTCATGATGTAGGAGAACGCGGCTTTTGGGTCGTCTTTCGCGAACTTTTTCTAACACCCTGGGTAAACAAATGGTAGAATACCACTCGGCATTAACACTCTTTTGATCTTCAAGTGGAATTGTACAGATGGGACCCGTAGCTGAGAAAAAAACGCAATCATTTTTTTAACGTTTCTCGCCTGCCGCACTTTTGTTGGCTTGTTCTCATTTTCAAACACCCATTCACAAGATTGCTGTTTTTTTTTCGGGTTCAAAACAATAAATCCACGTTTCGTCTGCTGTGACAATGTCATAAACAGCATTAGAATGTCCGTGGTCGTACTTCAGTAGCATCTGTGAGCACCATTCCACGCGAGCCCGCTTCTACTCCGCTGTCAGTTCATGAGGGATCCAACGACAACAAAGTTTCCGAACTTTCAATTCTTCGTGTAAAATTTTCTGGATTTGACTCATACCAATCCCCAATAGTCCTCGAATTGTCTCGTAGGTAATCCGCGGGTTTTCTTCAAATAACCGCTTAACAGTAGCCACATTATTTTCGTTGACGGCAGTTGAAGGCCGCCCTTCACGAAATTCGTCATGTATAGAAACTCGACCTTTCTCAAATTCAGCAAACCATCGCCTCACGGTGCTCAAACAAGGTGCTTCTCTCCCAAAAGCATTTTGAAGACGAGCGGCACACAGTCTTGCGGAGAGAAAGAACTTTTAAAATCATAAAAAATCATCGCTCTAAAATCTTTTCGACTCTTTTCGAATCTTTTCTTCTTTCCATTTTCGTTGCATACGTAGAACTTTGATGTGTGATAAAAAACAATTGACAAATGATTTCCCGCCAATTGTTTTTTTTTTTATTACTAAGAAGGTTGCAACGTTTAAAAAAATATAACATTCGAAATTTAAATAGTTCCGATTAGCTAGAAGTGCAAAACTTTTAAGTGTGCCCCATGTACCTGGCATTTTGTGAAGACATCTCTGATTTGGTCAGTCAGAAGTACAGTCGCCTAGGTTTCGTTACACCCATAGATTCTGCAGTTAATTATGCTCTGCAGCTTCTGATGCAATAGCTGCATAACGCACTATAGATAAATTCTTGACTAAGTATGGTCTAGGAATGTTACGCCTATAAATTGGGTTCCTATAGCGAAATAACTACTTCCGTAAAATACCCAGCGTATAGTCCGTGCGAACTGCTACTGACCTTTAAGTTTACCTTTAGTTGACCTTTTATTAGGTTCTCTTATCTAATAACAGTTCGTTCGTGTAATTATAGTGAACCAGCACCTTCATTACCGTGTGAGATTATAGAATACATGATATCTATCAAGAGCTCATCATAAAGTTTAGTGAAAGTTAGGACACATTGAAATAAATCGATATTTTACTACAATTCCTTTGTACGTGATGTACTTTAGTTGCAACAGCCAGCAAATTCATTTTGTGAATACTTACAACATATAAAATTACTGGCTATTAGAAAAGAGTGACCGTGAATTTGTGAGTTTTATTGCCAGGTTCTGTCTTTACCTGTCAGAGACTGTCAATGCGACCTTGCATATTGCGAATCTGGCACTAAATGTAGAACCGACGCGGAGTGACGTATATGTGCACTTTATGATTTACGTGAATAAATTATATTTGACTTTGACTTTATTCTTATATCTGGCAAAAAATGTCCCTTATCTGACGCATTATTTCTATGCCATTATTTTATGTGCAAGCTCAATAAAAGGCCGTAGGGTGTGGTCGGCAGAAAAACATAAGTAGGTCAGACCCCACCTAAAAGAGGCACAAAGAACAGTGAAACATCGGGGTACCTTAAAACGGCAATGGTAAAAGGTATCAAAACTACAATCGAATCGTTTACAATATAGGTACGTTACCTACTTTTTACGTTACTTTCTGGTTGGTTACAAAAATGGTGTGGGCACGAACCTGTTTGGCAATACGTGAAAATTGGTTAATGTGCCCGCTTATCGTTATTATACTGTAAGGTAGCAAATTAAATACTTTATTGGGTTATAACTTAAGCAGTTTTATGTGTTGTTAATTTGATATCTTAATCTTTAAATAACACCTTTTAGAGTGCGTTTTGTAATGTGTGAAATATTGATTGATTACCTTCTCAAATTATAAAGAGTGAGTATAAATATACCTACCTTCTAATCGCTAAAGATTATTACCGATCTAAGATTATTAATAGGACTAGAGTAATGATTACATTGATTAGGTATAATAGATAGATCACCTTACTTTATTTATATACCTAATAAAACAGAAGTCTCACTACTAATAATTAATAGGTAGGTAGGTATAGGTTCCTACTGAAACTAAATTTAAAATAGTTCCGATTAGCTAGAAGCAATCAAATCAAGCAATGCTCCAAAGCGTGAAAAGTATACCAATTTACATAGATTTTCGGTAACCCCAGATAAAATGGTCAGATTGATAAAATTTCACAACGTTTCAAGTCTAATTCAACAAAAATACACGCACTGCTTCTATAGTTCAAGGAATACAACTATGTATAAGCACACAACGAACAAACATTTTGACTATTAAAACACTCATTTGTAAACATTCATTCAGACCTATTAAATTTATAGAACGTAATATAGGTACAATACAGTCTATAATAATTATTATGTTAAATAAATAATTTGTTAAAGACCGCTCTTAAATTAAACAATTTTGTCCGACCTTAAATTATGTATGTTGTTTTCTGAGGTATGCGTCGATAGCTTGCAAATTACGGATTTGACTGACCTCAAAATAGATCAGTAATTTTGTAAATATCAAATAATGAATTGATGATGAACAAATAGAAGGGTATTTGGAGCCCTAAAACAAAATCTGGCTGGTCTAACTACATAACTTCGATGTCAGATGGCAGTCGTTCCACGGAAAATATCGAAGTTCAGCCGCATTGCAGTTAGACGCGAAAGATCTGTACTATCTTACTTTTTTTTTTAATTCCGCGGCCCAAGGCCTCGGCCGCTCCTACTCCGTTGACGGGCCTCTGTGGTCCGCGGTCTTCACGCGACCTTCTGCACGCGAGCCTTCTAGCCTGCTTCTGTAAGGACGACACGGGTGGCTATCCCGCCGTCCTCAGGCCCCGATCATGGAGGAAGGTCATCGGTCTTGGGCGTAGATTAGTCTGCAGCCGGCGGCACTCTCGCCGCTGACTTCAGAACTCCACAGGTAGGGTACTCTCCCTCACCCTGTCGTCTACTATCATACTGGTATAAAAAAAATAATTGAAATTAAACAGTCATTTATTTCAGGTCACAATCACCCATAGGTGCACGTGCATCTATCAGAGAACCACACTACTCGTACGTACCTGCCAATTATGACTGTACCTAACTGCTTATATTATTTTATCAAGAGAAAAATAACCAGCAATGAAGTCAATAATTTGCGAGCAAAATGCCGCCGGTAAATCAAATTAAATTGCACTCTCGATCGATGCTACACTTGTTATCTGATATCGATTTGTAGGGCTGTCTCTCATAACCACTAATATTATAAACTCAAAGGTTGTACCTATGGGTGATGCTGTCCCGTCGAACATCGTACCGCCTTTTAAACCTTCCCTGAACTTCTACTAATATTTTGGGACCAAGATGGGGAATATCGGTCCAAGAAGATGAAGAAAGAAGATAATATGTACACCTATGTCACCGTAGGATTGTAAAACCCTTAAAATTGTAATCATACTCGCACGATTGATGGAATTATTGTAATTCCTGGCGATTGGAATATATATATTATATAGTAACTGCATTTATTGTGTTAGTCTTGCGAGATTGCATGTAACGTAAAATACATACATAGCATCACGCCTTTTTCCCCTAAGGGGTAGGCAGAGGTGTGCAAACACATCCACATCTCGCCAGCTATGTTAGGTCCCATGTAATAGGGGGCGAGCCTATTGCCATTTACCGGGCACAAGTTCCAGACTCTGGGATAATTATCTGGGTAAAATTCTAAAGAGAATTATACATTATCCACCAGACCCGGGAATCGAACCCGAGACCTCGAGCGTGGCCGTCCGTACATAGTACCATTGTGCCACCGTACCTCGGTCGTAACGTAAACTGTAACGTAAACTGACGGTATTTACAATTTTACAGTGACATTGTGAATTTTTAGAGGTAGAGCCTGTGAGAAAATAACTTGGCAATATAAACTCAGGGCCGGAGTTCGATTTCTACTAAGCGCGTGGGTTGTTGGTTTTTAGGTTACCTCTGGCGCTCCGTAAAAATCGGGTTCCAGACACATACCAAACAACGTTTCTTGTCCTGCACCTGGAGCTAGTTAGGAATAACTCGTTCTTCTGTGCGGGACTATCAACTTATCAAGCATTACCTTGACATTGGCGAAATCATCTATGAACATCGACAGAGCCACGTTTTTAAAAAATTAAGAAGAAGAAGAAACTCAGGGCCACTCTTTTCCAATCGCCAGTAAGTAATTACAATCATACTCGTACCATCAATCATACGAGTGTGATTAAGATCTTACAGATTTAAGAATCCATCGGTGGCATATACATCAGAATAACCGCAGCTACTTTTTATCCCAGTGTTGATGGTGGGACTTAGTAACCAAAAATTCAAAAACCTAGTCCACGTGGGCGATAGAAGGCATCAGTTAGTTTAAAAGTATACGATCATCTACATAGTGCTCGTGGTTTTTTATTATTTTTAAAACGCATACATATCTTTATTTGGGGTTCATTTCCGTGTTACCTTGACTGAAAACTATTTTGAGGTTCTGCAAAAACTAGTAATACGAGATTTATCTATATTATCTGTATTAATATGAAACTCTTAAAATAATAAGTTCTGAGTTTCAGAGTTCATTAAATCATTTATGAAATTAAATTTGCGTCTTATTTTGATGTTGATATACGCGGATATATCTAACAACAATACTGAAATGCAAATGAACAACTCAAGTTTTGCTCATTTGTGTAATATAAATATTATTTAATACTTTATTAGTACTGCTGAAAAACTAGTAAATCGCGGTCATTTACGAGGATATAATGTTGTTAGTGGTACAGAGAGGGAATTGAAGTAGATTCTATTTTCTTCGGTAGCGTAAACGGTAGTGCATCGGATTTCGACTCGTCGACGTATCGGGAGTTGGTATCGGGTTTAATTCCTGGGTCGAATCAAATATTTGTGTGTTCCATAATTTTTGGTTTCAGTGTTAGGCTGTGCTCTATGTAGGTATAAAAACTATATTTGCGTGTTTTTGAGCGCTAGAAATGCTTCAATGATTTTTCCGTTCACTGGTGTCAACCCTATGAAAACGGCGCTATACTGTGAAAGCGGTCCAACGGAGCAGGTGCTCGGAGGCGTGGTTCCTCATCTGTCTAAACAACACGTTACAATAAATATCTTCGATCTTTAAAGATCATGTTCACGCGTCTCCACGATTAATCAGTTTACGGTGGACGACTTAACTACAAAATCCCTTATCAGATACCATTTGATACGATATAATAGTGCATATCTAAGGGATATCCTTTTCTACCTGTGTGACTAAAACTACGGTACCAACCCGACTGGAAGTTGAACTTATTCTTATAGGTAACTGTTCAAGCTGTTTCTCGACTAACGTCCATATTATTATGATAACCGGAGGAAAAATACGGTATTTATATTTTGCGAGAGTGTATTACGTAATCAAAGAATGCTGTGATCATACAATGATGATATTACTCCACTATGGGAACCCGCAAAACTGGTTCTTTATTACGAAAACGGCGTACCTACATATTTTGTTGTGAGACTCATTATATTGTTATTAAATGCCTTTCAACTTTTTAAATAGACATTATTTTGGAACTGGTTGTTTATTTAACAACGGTCATGTCTTATTAAAAATATGAAAAATAACTGTTATTTACTATGTATTTATATACATAGGTACATTTTTGGTGAAAGGGTTGGGCCTAGAGATTACTGCTATCGACTTCCCTTCGATTTATACACGAAAGGTACACCTACTTGGCTAGGCAAATATAAATTGTCTCCTTCGATTTTGTAGGTATTATAAAAATATTATCCATCTTACAACTTCCTCAGGAATAGAGATGGGCGTCTTCCCTTCCCTTCCCCGGGTAAGAATGGGTAGGAAAGGTAAAAATGGGTATAAATCCATTTTTTCCCATTTTTACCGGGTATTTTCATTTCTTCCCGGGTACACATGTTTAGGATTCAATTCGATACGATTATTCATGAGATACGTAGGTATACCTATAGTATTAGGATAAAATCTGTTATTTTTGATCTTTAACAGTCTATAGCACGCCGAATCGTTTCGACTATTATTGTTCGGCAATATAAATAACTCTTAAAATTGGAATTTATATGATGTGTATTGTTTATTTAACTGTAGTTTTTTTTTAACGTGGTCGGTGATGCGATGCGGTGATTTAAGCACTTCAAACCCCCCCCCCCCCCCTGACTGGTGCCCGCCGGGGCGGGAGCGTACGGCCGCCATCACCTCCCGAGCGAAGGAAGCGACGGCGGCCCAACATTGGTCGCTGCCGGCCATAGACTGGATCAAGGCCGGCAGCGAATCCACTCTTCCAATAGTGCCCGTGAGGGCCAACCTCTCCGCGTCCCAGGCGGCGCACACCAGGAGCGTGTGCTCTGCCGTGTCCACGGCGCCGCCTGCGCAATGAAGACAAACGGGCTCCGACAGAATCCCCACCACTTCCCACAGGAATTTGGCAAAACCCACCCGAGTGACCCGTGAGAAGTTGGGTGAGGAAGTAGGTCGGAGCCCCTTGCGCGTGCTCCACCCACTGGCGGAGCACGGGACCGATGGCCCCCACGAGCACCCGGCTCGCAGTGCGAGCCTCACATCTCAAGGCCCATTGCCGGAACAGATCGTCGCGAGCCTCCTGTCTCCAGCGATCGACCTGCTCCGGCAACGGGCGACCTCCTAGTTGACGCACCAGGGCGCCCTCCTCGTAGACCCTCCTAAGGGCCCCTGCTTCGAGATCCCACGGGGGACTTCGTGCCAACAGGCACGCCACCTCAAAAGACACTGTGCGGTACGCCCGTGCAGCCCTCTGCGCCGCGATCCGCTGCGGTCGTCGCAGCTGAACCACGTTCGCGGCGCTGAGGGCATCCGCCCAAATAGGCGCTCCATAGAGCGCCTTGGAGCGTACCACACCCTCGTAGAGACGGCGGCAAGCACTTCCCGGTCCCCCTTTATTGGGGAGCAGCCTGCCGAGCGCATTGGCGGACGCCACCAGTTTTGGTGACAGCCGCCGGAAGTGCTCGACAAACCCCCACCGACTGTCGAGTAGGAGACCTAGGTATTTCAGGGTCCTCCCGACAGTGTTGGAGGTGCCACTCACCACAATTTGGGTATCTCGAGGGGGTATTTAACTGTAGTTAGGTTAGGTTAGGTTAGGCTCAGTAGCCGCAGAAGTACATGGTGCAGATAAAATTCGTATTGCTACTTTGCTGAGACATTTCCTGGAACAAAGTCCCTTCCACCAAGTTATCTGGCTTATATCTGCTACATTTTCCCATAGTAAGCGGTTATTCCAGAAACCCTGTCTTGCTCTGTAGTTTGCTATATCTACAATTGTAGTGATATTGAGTTTGCGTGACATTTCCTCGATAAAGTTCATAGCTAAAATGTCCTCCTCTTCATTTACGCCAAGCCTTGTGTGTTTGGATCCAAAAGATAAGCAGCTAAATGAATAGGTTTTATACACTCTTTTGTTCTTTTTTACAGCATTCAAAGTCATTAGCTTATCTTCGTCATTTAATCTATTGAGAGTAGGTAGTAGAAACTCTAATTTTGAATTAATATCTTTAAATGTTGTAAAAACAGTGTGAATGTTAGAATTATTGGATTCTAATTTGAAAATTGGCTCTGTGACGGGTTCTAAAACACTTAAGCATACTTCTATGAAGGACCAAAAACTGTCATCTAATAGAGTGGACTTAACTTCTTGTGCTAGATGTACGGCATCTTTATGAACGACAAGGGTCATAAGAGATAACTTTGAATTTTGCAAACTTTTTAGGGCTGCAACATGGCTGCCCCACCTTGTTTTAACTGGTAACTTTAATGCAAATCTTCAATCAAAATGCAAATCCTTGTGAAATAATGCAAATGATATAATAAATAGTATCACTGTAATTGACAGAACACATATATCTATATTAAAAGTCATAATTTTGTGTGGAAGTATGATATAATTACATTTTTTATTTTTACCGGGTATAAATAGCAAGTGGGTGGGTAAAAATGGGTAAAAATAGGTATTTTCCCAAAACACCCATTTTTACCGGGTAGGCGCCCATCTCTACTCAGGAATCATTTAAAACAGTAGGCAAATCCGCAGTCAGCAGACAATGTTTGCAGATGTTTAAAAAAGGACGTTAGCAGACAGTCACCGACCCACTGTCAAATGGACATCCTTTATGAACTGATTTCCATTTTATATCTTGTAATTTTATAAAACAAAACTTTAAAAGAACAACAGATTATTTTGTTTTATCTGAAAATGTTGATTTTACAATGAATGGTACTGGAACTAGGTACTCACCACAAGTTCAGCGAACTTCGCATCAAGTTCGTCCTCAGGCGGCATTGGGTGTGTGGGGGTGACGGCTTGGAGGGCCAACCCGCCCTCACCGCCAACCACGCAGTATGTAATCTCTGGCGGCTCGTCATTCTGTAACAAACAATTTTTTACTTTATATCTAGTACGTCTTATTGTATTTTTTGTGTGGTCTGAGTAAAGAGATTGAATGAAATTGAAATGTATATGATCATTGAAGGGCTCAGTTAATATTATTTCAGGTTCATTGACCGAGCGAGCGAAGCGAGTGAAGCGTCTCAGTTTTAACTCGAGGACTGGCCGATTTGGCGTTGTTGGTATGTGTGTCAGTTCCGGTCTACAGGCCGCATTTTTCAGCCGATTTTCATGAAATTTGGCACAAGTGTTCTTTGTTGCAAGGCGCAACTTTTGTTGATGGGATTTTTCGATTGGGGGGAAAATGGGGGAGAAATGGGGGGAAAATGCGAAAATAACGCGAGGTCTACTGTTCACAGAACCACTAGTTTTAGGTTCATCATCTACCGAGCCTTCTCCCAACGCAGTTGGGGTCGGCATTCCAGTCTAACTGCGATTCGGCTGAACTTCGATATTTTTACGTGAAGCGACTACCAACTGACCTCCACAACCCTTGGGCAATATCGAAGTTCTGTAGTTAGACCGGTCGGATTATTGTTTTAGGGCTCCAACTACCCCTAACGACTGCCATAGATGTTTTTATGTCAATCGGAACCGACGGCTTAACGTGCACTCTAGGCACGGAGGGGTCTCAATGTCTTAAGAAATGGTCACCCATCCTAAGACCGGCCTGAGTCGATGTTGCTTAACCTTTGCAATATGTTAACATTGTCGGTTACCGCTACACAACGAGCCCCTCAACATTTAAGTTCATTTTAGGTTCATGACAGGTTTATATTTGTGATAAAACATAGTAGCGAAAAGTTGCGCCTTCGCCTGTAGTTTAGTATTCGCGATCCCATACCCCACGTATAAGTTTAGCTAGATTATAAGTACATAATCCTATTTTATTTCATTCGCATCTAGTCCTTCTTAGTAGAAGCTTGACCCAGCTTACAATATTCGACAAAACACACGTAGCTCGGTAAATTAAATAAACTCACAAAAAAAAAAAAAGGACTATATAAGAATTACTCATCTACTTAAAATAAAAATATCTAGCACACAGTTGCAACCTAAGTGCCTATGTAGGCCAAAAGATAGCATCGATCAAAAATGTCAGACCTTTGCGTCCAACCTTGACGTGAGATTGACGTGAAACTGTCTATTGTTATAAACAAAAAAAATGTAAATAATATTTTATTGTATAAAAATAACGCACGAGCGATAATTATCTACTTTTTTTTCTTAAATAATAGTAGCCCTCAACTTAATGGTCGTAGTGTGATGTTAGTCTTCCGCTGAACTTAACATTCAATCCAAAATGATTTATTAATTTGACTCAAAAGTTCCTGAGAATACCGCGTTATACACTTCAACTTCATAGTCAGCACAAAAGATATCTCTCAGAATTACAAATAAAAAAATACACGACTGAATAAACCAGTAGGTTACATTAGTCATCAATCGAACTTAAAAAGAAATTTAAACGTACAAAGTCAAGTAAACAATTCCTTAAACATTTCGGACGCGTACAAACGAAAACTGTACCACCTGAGAGTGCTTCAACTTTCTACTATACATACAATACATCTGGTCTTTTAAGTTCACCTTATTCAAGTTGAGGAAGTCATAAATAAAATTACAGAAATCAACACCAAATGAAGCTACATAATAATAATATTCCACTTACGGACAGAATTTTTATTCAGTGAAGACATTTATCACGATGATATTCATGATTTGTCGTCCGATGCCAATGTTAAAGATTCGAAAAATTTCGATTAAAATTTACGAGAGAATTATAAAATGAGAAAGATGTGGTTTATTTCTTCATTAATTTTAAATAAATAATATTTTTTTTCATGCACAACGCCATCAAGTAGAGCTTGGTCTAGCATCTTTACACATTTTCTATTAATATTGGATAGAAACAGGCGTTACCTTTTTTTTTTTTTTTTTTTTAATTCCGCGGCCCAAGGCCGCGGCCGCTCTAACGTCCGTTGCCGGGCGTCCCTGGTTACTAGCAGAGGGTATGTCCAGTGGCGCCCGGCGGACTTTGACCACCCCTGTGGTCTCTGCGGGTGTTTGGTCGGGACGAGAATCCCGCGTCATTGGGGTCGGGTTTTATCCCGCGTCAGTGAGTGAATCGAAAGGTTGCGTGCTATGGGGCAAAGGCCCCGCAGCACCCAACCCTTCTAGCCTGCTTCTGTAAGGACGGTGGGTGGCGATCCCGCCGTCCTCAGGCCCCGATCATGGAGGACGATAGTCTTGGGCGTAGTCGCGTAGTCTGGGGCGGCCTGGCCGCCGACTACGGAACTCGGCGGGGAGGGTACGCTCCCTCTCCCTCCCGGCCGCCTCCTTCGCGAGCATGACTTGCTCGCAGAAGGACACGGCCGCGTTCCACCTACTCCCGCTGGATACCATGGCTTGAAGCATGGTCCCCAGCGAGAGGGTATCCACGCCCAGACCCACTACGAGGTCCCGGCGCTGACTCGCCCACGCTGAGCACTCCACCAACGTGTGGAGTGCGGTGTCGTCGTCGGAAACCTCGCAGTGTTGACACCGGGGTGTGACCTCACGATGCATGCGAAACAGATAGCTACCGAAGCATCCATGCCCGGCAACCATCTGCGTCGCACGGTACGTGAGGTCACCATGCTGCCTCTGCAGCCAATCGTCCATGATCGGTCTCACCGCCGCGATGAAGATGGCACCCCCCTTGGGTTGCTCAAGTCGCACCCTCCATGACTCCATGAGATCCTGGCGGAGTTGGGACCGCTGGTCCTCGATTTCTCGAGACGCAGGCCTGTGGTCCCGCTCCAGCGCCTCCTTGCGTAATTGGAACAATGACGCAAGGGCTCTCACTTCCAGGTCCCATGGAGGGGTCCCGGCTAGGAGACATGCAGCCTCTCCGGAGATCGTGCGGTACCCCCGTACGGTTCTGACGGCCAAGGTTCTAAGTGGTCTGTTTAATAGAGTCACGTTCCCCTTGACCGCCAACCTATCCGCCCATACGGGAGCCCCGTATAGGGCCATACTCCGCACGATCCCCAGGTACAGTCTCCTGCAGGAGGCGTTGGGTCCCTTTAGGTTGGGCATCAGTCGCGAAAGCGCGACCGATGCCTGCGTCACCTTGGGGACCAAACTTCGGAAATGTGGTCCGAAGTTCCATCGGTTATCAAGTACGATCCCTAGGTACTTCATCGAGGGCTTGATGCCGATGCTAACGCCTCCCACATTTATGCTGGAACCTTCCGGTGGACCGTTCCGAGGTCTGTGAAAACACAGAACCTCGGACTTGTGCAAGGCCACCTCCAGTCCCAGCTGCCGTATCCGACCCACGACTCGAGCAACACCCGTCGTGACCTTGAGTGCTGCCTCCTGGTACGTTGCACCCCGCGCCGTGACGAGGGTATCGTCGGCGTAGCACGTTACGCCGACACCCCTAGGCAACTCACCCCGCAGCACCCAGTCGTAGCCGATGTTCCACAGAAGCGGCCCCAGGACCGACCCCTGCGGAACACCGCACGACACATCTCGCCGAGCTGGCCCGAGCCAGCTGGGGAAAGCTATGGCCCTCTCCGAGAGATAGGCCCCGACAATACGACGGAGGTAGAGAGGCGTTTCGTGATACACGAGCGCCTCCCTAACGCAGCTCCATGGCAAGGTGTTGAACGCGTTGGCGATGTCAAGAGACACCGCCACCACCACCTTGCCCTGCGAGACTGCTTCCTCCGTCAGGCTCTTCACGCGCATGATCGCGCTCACGGTGGAGCGTCCCCGACGGAAACCGAACTGGTTATCCGCCAGGTCTGGCCCCACACTCGTGAGATGCTCGACGAGGCGTTCCGTGATAATGCGCTCAAAGAGCTTACACACCTCGTCGAGCAACACGATCGGCCGGTATCCGGACGGTGAGTCCACCGGCCGCCCCACCTTACGGATCAGGACCAGTTTCCCCGTCCTGCACACCTTGGGAAACTGGCCCCTTTCGAGGCATGCGCTAAAGAGCCCCATCAGTCGAGGCCCGAGTTCTTCGAGGGCCAGGACCCATGCACGGCCAGGAATGCCGTCGGGTCCGGGGGCAGTGATTTTCCGGCGTTTAAGCCGGAGTACTGCCGCACCTAGCTCCCCCACCCTGACTTCAGGTACGTCGTCTTCGCTGGTGCTATCCGCGTCGGGCAGAGACGGAGCCATGCGCGGAGGGACGTGCTCCTCCGCGCTCGTCGGAAACAGGGAGCCCATGACCCGCTCCAGCTGCTGCGGCTGGAGACTCTGGGTCAGTGGGGGCGCCCTAGGTCGGAGTTTCTCCCTGACCTGTAGGTACGGGCGCCCCCATGGGTTCTGCTGCAGGGTCTCCAGGAGCTCCTCGCGGGCCGCCGTCTTGGCCCGCTTTATCGTCTCCTGGAGATTACCTTTAGCCTCCCTGTATGCCTGAAAAAGCTCCGCCTCTCGGGCTGCCGCGTCGTCTGGGCGGCGACGCCTCCGGCGAAACCTGGTGTACCGGCGGCGGGCGGAGATGCATGCTGCGCGCAGCTCTGCAATCTCCGGCGACCACCAGTACACCTGCTTCCTGGCCGGTCTGGGTGTAACCCTAGGCATCGCCGCATCACAGATTTGCGACATGGCTCTCCTGAACCACTCCGCCTCGGCATCCACATCGGCAGGCCGGTCCGGCGCTGGAATCCAGGCCTGCACGATGGATGCCTCCAGGAGAGCCTCCCGATCAAGATGGTGAAGTGCCCAACGCGGATCCGGGGGATTTGCCACCGGCTGTGGGAGGTCAGGTGGGGGGACGACATCGAACCGGATGTACCGATGATCCGAGTGCGTCTCCTCACCCTCCTCCACGCGCCAGCCTGTAATACGGCGGGCGAGGTCAGGGGATGCGAACGTTACGTCCACGATCGATTCCCCCCCCCCGCCGCCAAAAGGTGGCGACATTCCCCCGGTTGAGGACCTCCAGACCACGTGTTCTGGTCCAGTCCTCAAGAAGCCTCCCCTTGTCCCTGGTTTCCCGGGAGCCCCACGCCTCACTCCAGGCGTTGAAGTCTCCCAGGAGCAGGACAGGGCGAGGACGGCACGCAGCGAAGACGACGTCGAGCTCAGTGAGCCATAGCTCAAACTGAGACTCGTCAATGTTCGGCGAGATGTAGGTGGCCACGACTGCCAACCCATCATAGTCCGCCGCAACACACCCGCGGCCCCTTGCAATGATCGCAAGGCGCGAGTTGTCTGCGGCGGACCCCCCAAAGATACAACAGGCCGAGCCGTCCTCGTCCACCGGGCTTCCCGGGTGGACGTAGTACGGCTCGGCGACCACGGCCAAGTTTATGGACCACTGCCGGATGCTCTGGTACAGAAGATCCTGAGCAGCACGGCAGTGGTTCAAATTCACTTGCAGGATACGGATACGGGCGTCAGACATTAATTGACGTCCATTACCGCATCCCGCCGCGAAGCAACTGGCCGCGCAAGGGCGGCACCCCCACCGCTCTCAGCGGACGGACGAGGTTTTGGCTTCGAGGCGGCGCAGGTTGTGCTGCCGACCCGGTGATCCGCGGTCTTGCCCTCCGCCTCGCATCTAAAGCAGCGAGGCGGGGCGTCACAGGCACTTGCCTTGTGACCGGGCCGGCTGCAGCGGAAGCACCGATCGCCCACGGTGACTTCCACTGTACACTGCACTCCGACGTGCCCCACCACCATGCACCGGAAACATCTGGTTTCCCGGGCACGAAGGAGGTGCACCTGCGCCTTTAGGAAGCCCCCTACGAGGAGGCTTCGTCCGTCCGCCACTTTCAGTGCCGCCGCGACGGGGCACTGGACGACTGTCATCCCGTGACCAGTGGAGCCGAAGGAGATATCTGAAGCCTTCACCTGGTCACGGGGGCAGCCGCCCGCCTCCACGACGGCGGAGACAACTTCCTCCGTCGTGGCCGCGTCATCCAGACCCGTGATGCGCAATGCGGCGCATTTGGTGGGTCTGGTGGCGCGGACGGCTTCTTCGTCCAGCGCGACCCTAAGCTGAGCCGCTAGGGCGTCAGCTTTAGGGCCGCTGGAGGCGCCGGAGACCTCGAGGAGGCGAGCCCCGGTGCGTGTCGTCTTGCACCGGAGCCCCCCTTGTATTTCGAGGGCCGAGAGGTTGACTGAGGACTTCACGGTCCTCAGTACGTCGGCGTACCCCACCCCTTTCTCCACACCTACCGTCGTCACCGTCAGGACGACGGCGGTGGAGCGAGGGGGGCGGGGCCTCTTCGGCGCCTTCGCCGCGGCGGCTTTGGCCGCTTTATTGGCAGCCTTCGTCTTCCTCTTCTTGGCTCCCACTACTTCCCATCCCTCCCGTCTGGAGGGATGTAAGGAAGCAACGGGAGCGACGTTAGAGGAAGACGAGGCGGCAGGGGTGCCACTCTTCTTACCGCGCCCCTTGGCCTTCCGCGCCTGGGCCGCGGTCTCGGCCGGCATCCGGTTCGCTGAAGCGGACGGGGGCGGAGCGGGGCGGCGGACAGCGGGTGTGCCGCTTGGACCCGGAGCGGGAGCACCGCCGACAGCCGCCGCGTATGAAAACGCGGGACGCGCTAGCGGAGGGCGGTACGCCCGGTCCTCCAGGACCGCGAGGCGCCTCTCGATCGCCGTCAGGACCTGCACCGTAGTCGGTACAGGCTTCGGCGGCGAGCCGGGCGCCATGGTGGGCGCGGTTCTAGGCGCCGTCTTCGGCGCTGGTCCAGCCGTCAGAGGAGGAGGCGGCATGGTACCTGGAGGTGCCTTGACCGCTTTGGTCAGCTCAGCGACCTCCCGACGGAGATCTTCCATCTCCTTTCGGGAGGCAGTGAGCTCCACCTCCAGGCTCGCAACCTGCTTGCGGAGCTTCGCCTCCTCCTCTGTGACGCTCCGCTCGAGGAGCTTGTCGAGGGAGGATTGGGCTTCATCCACCAGTGAAGCCACAATCTTCTTCCTCCCCGACATATTTTTACTCCCCCGCATGGCCGCGTTCATGCGGGAGAAAATACTCATTATCTCCCGCGCGGGCGGCACACCGATATCCCTGCGACTGCGCAGGGACGGCACAGATGACGGGGGTGGTGTTGGCGGGCGCTTTCTGTAGGCGTCGAGACGCGTGCGCACCGTCTTCACCGGCACCTCCTCCTCCGAATCGCTGGAGAGGAGGGACCCCCACCCAGAGCAACTAGTGCTCCGGTCGCGCGGCAGCCCCCCCTTCTCGAGGGTCCTCTTCTGCGAAGAAGAAGGGCCCTTACCCCTCACACTACTGGGAGCTGACCCATCGTCAGTCCCAGCAGCAACATTTCCTTGGGGCGTCGACGTCGCGCTGCAACTAGGCGGCGCGACGCGAGCCCCCAAATCAAAAGGCATCGAAGTCCGTTGTTCGCGCAATATGTCGTCGGCTGAGACTGCCCGGGGAAGGGCAGTGTCAGGACCGGGGGTCTCTTCAGGCTTCATAGTAAGCACAATTCCTTCTGTGTTGGCCACTCAAGTTTCGATTTCGACGTTCGGTCACCCAACTTGCCACTGCGTTACCGTGGTCAAGTTGGGGTCCAGGGCGGACGGCGAGGACGTAGTCTAATCTCTTGGGGCCCCGCCCCAACAGGCGTTACCTGGCGAAAATCCATGACAAAGTAATGGTAAGTAAGATATTAAAAACTTATTAAGAGAAGAACAGCTGTTCTCTTTGAGACAGTCTTGATAATGCCTCGTTTAGAGGCGAAACAATTGTCGACGTTTTGTTGTCTTTTTTAACTCTGCGAAAAATAATGCTATTATAATTTTAATAAGTTTTCAACATCTTACTTACCATTACTTTGTCATTTTCTATTATTTGGAAACCACTTATTTTGTACGTGATGGAATGCAAATTTAGGCACTACGCCTCAGATGGCCTTTCACGCAGAAAAGCACACCTGTACCGGCACCGGCACCGGCCATAAATCGAGGCTACCTAGAGTACCTACTAAGCCACCACGATGTTTCTCCTTTACCTAATAGCATCGATTTGTGTACACGACAGACATGTTTTATCCAAAGCCTAATAGGGTTTAATAATCAGAATTATTTGGCAGACACATTACCTATTTGACAGTTAATTTTTAATGATCTCAATGGATTTTACAATAAACACCTACCTACTCGATTAAAGAGATAGTTCAATGAGGAAACAGGAACTGCAAAGTGAAGGTACATACCTACATAATACGTCAGTATTAACCACTGGTTATGGCAATTACTGTAATCGGTTTATAATTATTATTAAACCTTAGTTATTATGTAAAAGCAGTCGAGTACCAGTTTTTTTTTCTTCGGCAGTAGGATCAAGATATATTTTAAAATTATACCTTAGAAAATAAGAAAACTATACCACATCGGCTAAGCTCGAGCAGTTGGTAACTAAATCGAAAGATATTATTTCCATCGGGATCATCGACATTCAACAAAATCGCAGAAAATTTTCGTAATGTAACGTCACATTTTTGCAATTTTTCCTGCGATATATTGGATGCATTTGTGGAGCAACTATATTACTAGGCCTACAGGAACGATATATGACTGTCAAGAGCATTGCGATATACAATAGCAATGTGTTTAAACAAATATGTGTGAGCTCGACCTATTGGCGGCGCCTGAGACGCATTTCTACGAACTGTCGCCAATATCTCGCGAACCCATTCACTTAATGAATAGGGTTGTCACAGTAGCACAATCACTTTGTATTAAATTTTTGATATCTTCTTTATTACTTAGTATGTATTCTTAAACAGTACTGCCCCGCATATTTTATAGAGCGATTCTTGTCATAGATACTAAGTCATAGATACTAAGTCAAGAAAGAGACAATCGAAACAAATATATATTTACTGCCAATATGACTTGAACATAGTCACACACTTTTATAGTCGAGACTGGTCGAGACAATACATGGACTATTATGGAGAGAGTTAATATGAAAACGAATTTATCCCTTTTTAATAATAATATCTTATTTTTTTAAGCCTGCATGAGTCCACTAGGATCTTGGCTAGAAGAAAAAAAAGGCGAGACGTCGCCCTCGCCACGTTCGCTCGTGAGTAAAGTTACGTCTGCACAAACCACACATCACCAACATGTTGACCTAGAACACACTTTCAAGTGTAACGATTGAAAACAAGAAAACCTTTGTAATTTTGACACAAAAATGGTGAATTAATATCACAGATATGAAAGTCTCTGATGATGCCGTGAGTGGAAACCGGTCAGTGTAATAAAGTTAAACTGTAGAAAAGTACCTATTAGTGTATGATATTATATTGTGTTTTTTTCAATATGTGTAGCAAGTTCCAACAAGTACTATCAATCAATAGTATAAATTATAGTATACTTGTACCATAAAGTCATTACAACGAGGAGACACTCAAAATTGTCTTACTTAAAACTATGCATATGCACTTGCATACTTGGCAACAAAATAAGTAAATAAAGTACACGTTATCAATGATGTACCTACATAATGACTAATGAGGTCATGAGCAGTAAAATATTTGTTCACAAAACAGTTTTATCACTTTATTAATTACCCATATAGACACAAGAATGTAACTCTTTAAAGTCAGAACGGTGCAAAGACGTAATATCATCATCTTGTGACAATAAGCGTCTCGGGGATTAAGCGACGCGGTGCACCTGTTGACAGACGGACGAGACCCCAACGCCCCTACGTCCATCGTCGGGCGCCTCAGGTGAGCCCTCGGAAGAATTTCCAGTGGCGCCCAGCTTTCCAGTCGCGGACGATGAGCTGTCATGGGGCATCGCTTGCCACCTTTATAGAAACATTGCTAAACGCTTAATCGATGCTTCTCAGGACCAGAATCCTGGCTATTTTCTGGCCCAAAGAATAAGTATCGCCATCCAACGTGGCAACACAGCCAGCATTCTGGGAATCTTCCCAGTCGGCAATGACGCGGAGGATTTTTAAACGATATTTTGTAATGTAAATATTTTTAGTATAAAATTATGTATATTGTAATTCTTATTGTAAATAAATCCATCGTAAATTACTATTAAATCACTTTAAAAAACCTAAGAAGCCATTGGCCATACTGCGTAGTTTTGAGTGCCGCACACAATTTCTTTTTTAATTGTTTAATAAAATTATTATCTTTAACTTACAAGTACAAGCATAAACAGAAATGATTGATATAATTATACCTACTTATATCACGTAAGACGTCATACATCTCAGTTTCAGTGTTAACAACACTTAGGTACATTACCATTTAAAGTAACGAATGTGATAACCCTGGAGCTAAACAAGGACCGTCACATATAAGTCGGTGACTTCATCCTGCACACACCACTTTTGTTTACAAAGGGCCATCATTATTAGCGCCATTAATTTAAGAGTTAAGCGAGCCGTGGTGTGCATTTTGAATCGTATAGGCCTGTTGAATTTTTGCGCTAAAAATAATTTTGGCAAAACTATGATTTATTTTAAATCAGTTCCAGCGAGAGGATACTATTATCTTCTATTATTGTAAGTACTTATCCACCTGAACATTGAATAATGTTCTGTTTCTACTACCCACTAGGGTACCTGGGGTTATTCTTATGAGGTCATATCCGTAACATCAAAATAAAAAAATTGGCAATTCAAAATATTAAAATAACTACTGGTAGGAGCACATTACTAGATTATATTTAAAAAATTAAAAAAGTAATATGGTATTTTTCTCTTTCGAAGAACCTCTACTTCTTCTAATACGTCAAAAACACATCAAAAAAAGTATTAGCTTAATTGGACCAGCCATTCAAGCGCATTTATAGATGGTTGTTAATAAAGTGAGAAGTATTCCAAATCGATTAAACTTAATCTAAATTTAAAAGTAAAAAGATATGTCTATCAAAGTTTCTTGGTCTTTGACCTACTCTACCTAGATACAAAACGAAACGATGGTTATCGATATACAATTGATAATAATAATCAGTATAAAATCGATTTATACTATAAATACTGTTATCGATTAAATTAATCTTTGATAAACAAAGTTATAATTAATTTCACTGATGTTTAGTCATTGAACTAGAAAAGATCACCATTAATGACAGGTAATTTTCTTTGTATCGTTTTTCGGAGTTTATTTTATTTATTTATCATATACAACTATATCATTATTACAGCGTTTGCCAAGGCTTTATTATTATTATAGGGAAACTACAGATAAACTTAAGACTAAAACGAAAACCGCACTACAAAAATAACACCATCACGCTATAGCCATTAAACGAAAATTCATGAAATTTTCGTATGTGCCTGCGCATGTGTTGCCATGTGTAGCCATAACCACTCGTTTAGTACGAGTGAAGGATTGTGCAAATAATAAGTAATGGAAATCACAAGGGATAGAAAGGAGTTATGTACATACTCGTACTATTCAATTCAATTCAATTCAATTCATTTATTAAATCAGACAATTATGAAAGTCCATTAGAATAATAAAAATAAATAATACATAAAACATACGAAAAATGAATAAGGCGATGATCCATTCACTAAGTCCCATGCAACACGTGCAACTTAGTGAACCGACCAAAGACCGCTCCATCCAACCTACCAGCAAACACCTTCAGCATGCTGTTGGGGCTCCCCCACAACTTGTGCACCAGCGACGCCACTTTTTTCCGCATAAGTGCATAGAAATCGTCTGTTCTTGTATCAGCAAACATTTCTGATGCACTACAATAGCGGGGAAGCCCCACCAGCACCCTGAAGATGTTATTATATTGCACACGCAGTGCATTGTATGACTTTAGGGTATAAGTAGTCCACAGGCTTGTACTTGTATAAAATGTTTGACAGAAAGCCTTAAAGAACATGATCTTAACATTTACTGAGCTTTTAGTAAACCTGCGAGCCAACATATTTCCCCTTACACACAACGCCCTACGCTCTCTCACAATATCACAATCATCCTTTAGATCTTCTGTCACAATGTGTCCCAAGTATTTAAACTTTGTTACCTGCCTCACATAAGCACCCCCCAGCATAACAGGTGGCACAAAGTGTGGTGCTTTGTTTTTACCTCGGAAAACCAATAATTCACTCTTAACTGAGTTATAAGACAGCCCATGTTCATGTGCATACCTCTCACACGTCTCCACCAGTATCCGTAATGTTATTTAGACAAACGTCGTCAATTCTGCATCCAACATTAGTGTTACTGAGCTCATCAATCAAGTCATTTATGTATACATTAAAAAGCCTAGGCGAGGAAAAGCCCCCCTGCCGAACTCCGCACTGCAACCCATACGGCTCAGACAGAGTATCTTCCCATTTTACTTGGTTAGACTGATTGCCATACCAGTACGCTAAGATGTCAATGATGTCGACAGGAACCCCCCGACCCCGCAGCTTCTCCCACAGTTTCGAATAAACTACAGAATCAAAGGCCCTGGATATGTCCAGGAAACATGCGTACACCGGGGTTCTTCTATCCGTGTAGTACTGAACAGTGTGTTTCAACGCAAAAATGGCAGTCTCCGTAGATAACCCAGGCCGAAATCCAAATTGCGCGTCATTAACCTCAAGATATTTAGCCAGATGTGAATCGAGAACACTGTCCAGCACCTTCGCCACAATAGTAGCCAATGATATCGGTCTATAGTTCCCCTTATCAGCTATGTCCCCAGTTCTGTTTTTAACCATAGGCACTACTATGGTCTTCATTAAGTTCTTAGGTAAATAACGATGACTAATACATAGATTATATAACAATGTGAGCACCCGAGGCAGATGGACACCGCCATGTTGCAGATGCTCGATGCTTAGCCCATCATATCCTGGAGACTTACCCCGTTTCATGCTTTTCATTGTGGTTTTAATCTCTTTGCATGTAAATACTATGCATGGCTTTGAACTTGTAGCTACAGCATCGTTCACCTGCAACACCCGCGCCATCGGTGTATCAAACTTAAACTGCTCCTTAAACAGATTTGCAATATCATAATTATTATTTATACCATTCACACAATCCGTGCGGCTTGCCCCTCTATTTAATTTCTTAGTATGCTTCCAAAAATTTTTAAAGTCTTTATTTACATGATGAGATGCTAATATATCCATACTTATTTGTTCCTGGTTTTTTAAACACCATCTCAATCTTGATTTAAATATTTTCCGAGATAAAACCATTTCATCATAACTAATACCTGCAGTAGGTTTTCCATTGTTAAGCCAATTCTTAAATTTATTTTTAGCCTGAGAGTGGGTACCCTTTACAAACTTATTCCAACCTTTAATAAATTTACTTTGTGGTTTATTATTACACTTATTATATCGTTTATTCATTTCTATTCTTATTTTATACATTTTTAAATACATTTATAAAAAACACAAATACATTTAAAAATATAAAAAATAGTGACCCACCAGTAGCGGAGTAGGACCCAAACTACCGGCGGTGGAGGCTACAGACTAAGAAACCTCCTAACAATACGGCACGTGTCGAGGATAACAACCTTCTGAATCTGACTCTTGATCCAACAATCTAACGAGAGTCTCTTGAGATGTTGATCGAGACTCTTCGCTATTAATCCGTTTGCCGAAACGACCACCGGGACAATGATCGTCGAGTCTACGTCCCACATGGCGGTTATCTCGAAGGACAGATCGAGGTACTTACTAAGTTTGTCCTTCTCTGCCTTCACGAGATTCTCGTCATGCGGGACGGCGATATCGACGAGCACTGCCCGACGCTGGGTCCGATCATCCAACACGATATCGGGCCTATTGGCAACAATAGTCCTGTCCGTGATGATTGATCGGTCCCAGTAGAGCAATGCACGACCATTCTCAAGAACTGGCACTGGTGTGTACTTATAGTATGGTACTTCAAACTCAATAAGGCCATATTGAAGAGCAAGTTGCTGGTGGATGATCCTGGCTACTTGATTGTGCCTATGCAAGTACTCGGTGTTAGCAAGATACGAACAACCGGAAATAATATGGCGAAGTGATTCACCAGGACGGTGGCATGCTCGACAAATGTCGACCGTACCGTCCTTCATGATGTATTTCCGATAGTTGTTCGTCTTGATAACCTCATCTCATCTCATCTCTCTTATTATTATTATTATCCCAGGATTTCTTAGAATTAATAGCTGCTTGGGATAATGTGTTTACAATTGATTCATATAATTTATCTATTAAAGAATAGTGCAATGTATTTGTACACAATTTATCAACACATTGTGTACATTCAGATGGAAAGTCTAACAATTTAAATTTTTCATTACATAACTCCTGATACTTAGATATTTAATCCAAAGATCTCTCTCCCCATATTACCCCATTAATATATTTTGTGCTCACAGAGCTTTTAGTTCTAATAATATCAATATTGCACTTTACTAGCAAAGGAAAATGATCTGACCAAAATGTACTGTAAATTACACTAGTGTTCACAACTGTCTGAAAAGCCGCTCTGGTAACAAGACAATGGTCCAGCCATCTCCTACTATAGTTAATATCACTGATAAATGTATAAGTGTTTGAGGACATACCCATTAACTCCATGTCCACACACACCAAATCTTGCACTGCACAAAAACTCAATAATTCATTCCCAAACAAAGTACTAGGGTGTGCATTAAAGTCACCCACAACAAACACGGCTTCAGTAGCACTGCTTTCTATTATGGCATATACCTCACCAAGACAGTCTGAAAATTCTGGTAGGTTTTCTTTCTTGTTTGTAGGCAAATACACATTAATAACTACAAACGAACGCCCTCTTACATGGACACACACTGCACACACTCTGTCACTACTGCTACCAATTATAGAAACCGAGTCAAAAGCACCTTTCCGCCACAACAATGCAACACCCCCATAAGGTCTACCTAGAAGGATTCCTGCTGATGTATCCACAGCTGACTTCCCAGTACTGTTAAAGTTTTTATGTATGGTATCCAACAACGGCAAATCATGAGGCAGTAGCCATGTCTCTTGCAGTGCCACAATGTCAGCTGTCTCACACAAAGTCCTAAGACAATTCATAGATGTCTTGACATTTTGACAATTAAAAGTTATTAAAGATAAGGTATTATCATTTTGTACTGTATCCATCATTCAAGTCTATTAATACCTACATCAGTGCCTGCAGTTTTCTTAAAATTAATAAATTTTCTAAATGATATACCCTCAGGCCAAAAGTTGTCATCTAGAAAGATATTCACCTTGTGGCTAGAGACAAGAAGCTTATATTGCATTGTAGGGCCTGTCATATTTCATAATAATTCTTTCCAACACTACCTCCTCCTGTGTTTTGTTTTCAATATATTCACAAATGTCTTTTTCCTGTGTTTCTTTATTTACATTTGAAATGAATAACGATGTTTTTGCTTCCGCGGCCTTAAATTTCACCGAGGGAGACGTAGCCGCCTTTCCTAGTTTTCCTATAAAACGGTTCTTGCTACTCTTGTGCATTCTTACTACTCGTGTCCACTCATTATCTCCATTTCTTTGTTTCCACTCCTTAGTACGTAACATTTCCGCCATTGTCAGCTGACGTTTTTGGTGGCTTACTTCACCATCTTGCAACAATGTACTTTTCGGCGACCCGAGCGGACTACACATATCTGGTTCACCCTGCGACAGAGCCTGAGGCTGCAACATACTACAGTCAATTTGAGTATCGCCGCCCCCGGTGCACTTTTCAATGCCAGTTACCGGTAAAACCGAAATATTAGGCACCAACGTATTGCCGTTCAAGATTGATGCACACCGACTTTTATTACTATTCCTATCAGATACCTTCTTTACCTTTAACTGTTGTAAATCTTTTTTCAAATTTTCAAACTCGTTTACTTTCACAAATGTAGCTTTGATATCACTCACTTCTGCAAGTAAAATAAGCATATCTTTTAAAAACTTTGTAACATCTATGTGGTCAAAACTATAGGGGGCAGCTTATGTAAATCTTGGGCCACATATATAGGCATTTTCTCAGGATCAACAGTTTTAAACACGGATATAATATCCTCCAGGTCCTTATGCTTTTTATTCTTACGATGTGATTTTTTCTTTTGTGTAGTTTGCGAACTTGTAAACAACAACGATTTTGCCGTATCGATCTCCTCCTCCGAAAAAGCCGAATCACATATTTTTACAAGGCTTTCATTCATCACTATGTAGTAGGTAGGGCACTTAGTGCATCCGCTTTCGACGCCGGAGTCTCGGGTTCGATTCTCGGTCGGGACAAACTTTGTGTGATGACACATACATTTGTGCCGAAGTCTGGGTGTTTCCTATGTATAATATTATGTATGTATTTACAAAAAAATGTATATAAGTATTTATATCAGTTTATCTAGTACTCATATCACAAGCTCTGCTTAGTTTGAGAATAGATGGCGTTGAGTAAATTGTCCAAATGTATATATATTTATTATTATTTTTTTTTTTATTTTGACTTTGACATCGCCACGCACTGCGGATGGGATCCGCACGCGACTGGAAAAACGCTTGACAAGAAAAGTGCTCGTATAGGTACTTATTGCAGAATAATAAGAGAATCGTGAATAACCACTTCACTGTAGAAGTGTAGACCATAAATATTTAAATACTTTTGTATTTTGCTTATCACCACTACATTAGTCACAACTTACACATTAAAATTTTACGATACACTATGCTATGCTATGTGTCACCTACCTGTTTTACCACCTATAAAAAGAGTCGTTACATGAACTAGTTTCATACAATGTTTGTAGAAGAATAATTATAATAATACTTTTACTCATAATTTTGTTACATTAACCCCGCAATAGACGTAGGCTCTACGTCTATTGCGGGGTGCCCCAGGTACGCACTCTGAAGTATTCCCTGTGGCAATAGGCTTGTGTCCCAAATTTTAAAAATTGATTAAATCTGTAGTTTTGAATCTATATAGTCACAAAAATGAATTATTTTGATTTAAAACAATCATTTACATAGTTTATTTTGCGATCTAAAAAATGTATTTAAATTGGTAACGAAAACGCTCCAATCTGTCATGGCGCCTTGGGTGATGTCACACGTTGCGAAACAAATCAAAATGTGTTTGACGAAGCTATCCTGAACAAAAAACGAACGAAGTTCGCTGCAGCGATTAAGCCATAAATTAGTCGTCTAATCGTAATATAAATATTCAAGCACAAGATCGCTTATTAGTTATAGTTTTTTCACGACCAAAAGGTTAAAAGCGCCGTGAATATCATGGCGCTTACGCGTTTCCTTCAACGTATTCCAAGAACAAGTCACTTGTAAGGATTATACACTGTAGACTGGACACGCATAGCTTTTTACCTACGACGGAACGGAGATGGTATTTGCGTTTGGGGTGAGAGGATGTTTGTGCAAATACATGTTGCCATTTTTCTCCAAAACTACTGGTCGGATTTTGATGCAGTTTTTAGTTATGGGTTCAGGTTTGATTGGTGCATGTTCTTAGATAAATGTTACGATGACAACTCACCAGGGGGCGCTGCAGCGAACATTATTTGTGAAAAGCAATGTTGCCAATTTTCTCAAAAACTACTAATCCGATTTTGATGCAGTTTTCAGTTATGGGTTTAAGTTAGATTGGTACAGGTTTCTAGATGTTACGGTCACAACTCATCAGGGGGCGCTACAGCTAACATTATTTGTGATGAAAATCAATTTTGATGCGGCTTTTTTTAGGAATGGATTTGTAGTTGATTAGTGAGGGTTCTTAAATAGGTGTAACGACAGCAACTTACTAGAAAGCGCTACATATCTATGCTTTTTAAGAAGTTTAAAATAAAAATCAAAATTAAAATTTTGAAAACCCCCACGACGATTTAAAAGCAATTGAAAAAATAATAAAATAATTTAAAAACCTCCAAAAAGTTAAACATAAATTGTGTTGGTTAGCCCTTTAACTTTGGTATAGGTGCCTAGCAATATTTTGATTCAAGAGTTGTCTCGAAAACTGCGTTTTGTTCAATCTACTTTTGTTAGATTTATAATAATTTAACTTTAAAATTAACAAAAATTCGTAAATTAATAAAAACGTACGAACAATTAAATTACACAAAATCACAGACACAACTTGAACAAGAAGTCAGCTCTTCATACATACTTACTCTATGGTGTGAGAGTGCAACCTGTGACGTCATATTTTCTGATTGGTGTTTGATGTCACGTGACTGAATGCCAAATTTTTCCAAACTTATTTTCTAAAAATAATAGTAATCTTTATTCTGTCTACTAATTTATATTACTTTTTGTTGTCTATTCATTGGAAATAGTCATAAGAAACATACACCAATCCGATTTATTCTTAGTGGACACAAGCCTATTAAACAAAATTATGAGTGAAAGTATATTACTCGTATCTAGAACATTGTATGTGGCAAACATTATAAAAAGCTACTTAATATACAATATCCATAAGGTTTATATCATCAGCTCATTACTATGATTAAATAAAACCCCTTTTTAGGGTTCTGTGCCCAAAGGGTAAATCGGGAAACCAATTATCTACTGAGAATTCGTTGTCCGTCCGTCGGTCTGTCTTGGGCTGTATCTCATGAACTGTGATAGTTAGAAAGTTGAAATTTTCACAGATGATGTATTTTTGTTGCCTCTATAACAACAAATACAATAAAAAAACACTACACTAACACACACACTTTTACCTTATTTAAATAATAAAGAATATATTAACAAATTTATTCTTTAATTTTTAATGTAACCTATATATTATGGTAAGTTCTATGAAAAATAATATAAGATCACTTACATGATTTAAAATCGAACGCTTCCTTTTTGAGAACGTAAAGAATTTTGACCTTTTCATTATAAAACCTCTTAGAAGGCAAACATTTATGCGCACTGAACCACAATCCAAAAATTACCACGTACAATGTCATACAAATTGACTCCAGAAATAGTATATTTATTTACTCCTTGACCATAAATCAATCACCGAAGCAACACAAATTGCTACAACCCTGACTGGCGCCAAGCAATGCGTCTCAATCAAAACTGACGATATGTCCCGTCGTACAGTAATTGCTTCCTGTATTTATCGAGTGCATTGTCTCGTTCTAATTCTATTAACAACAATATGGAAGATTTATTTATTTATCATCACTTTTAAAAATATATCGATTTACAGTTTGCACTAATACGATATTGCAAGTTAGAAAAAAAAACAAAATATAATTATTCTTATCATATTAAAATCAAACAAAATAAAATAAAATAAAATTAAATGAAGTAAAATTTAAAAAAAAGACAAGTCAAATTAAAAAGATTCATTAGTCCCTGTAGATGGTTGATATCTATAATTATTACGCTATTAAAAAAACAAGTGGTAAGTATGAAATTACTTTCTCGTTCACACTGATTGGAACAAGTTGAATAACAATATCAGTTGTCTCACCTGAAATCTAAAATATTATGATCCAAATATTTTTATTTTCGATGAACTTGACCGGTTTCGCTTTATGGCATCATCAGAGGTGTTCACTCATACTCAATCATTCCCTCAATCACATAACTTTTTCGCTTTAAAAGAAAAGTTTTACAACTTTAAACAAAATTCAAAGATTTACGCTGAAAGAGATTTCTATTACTTTATCTTAACGCACAAATTCAAGCACAATAGACTTTAAAGTGCTTCAGTTCATCGTTCAATCGTAATCTAAGAAAAAGATCTATGTACCCTACCTCTTTACCTTCGATCTCTATTAATATCAACTATGATGACCTCAACGACGATGTCTCGGTCTCGACCTCTTGGAAGAAAAACATCCAATAAACTATTTCAATAAATCCTAATCCCTCTGACCTTTTCTATTGTATTATAAGCTTACTATTGTTGTTATTGTGTAACATATTTTATTTGGTAGTACTATACAACACAATGTAAGTCTCTCGAAGTAATCAAAGTAGCTTAATCTCTACTCAATATCATAAATATGAAGAGTTTTTTGGTTAAATTAATCTCAGGAACTAGGTACTGATTCGTATTGAAAAGTAATTTTTGAGTTGAATAGCTTATTTATATCAGAAGGTTTTAACGCTGTTGCAAATTACTTATTGTAAAGTTTTATTTGTTCGAGGATCATTTCAAAAACTGTATGTTGCTTATTGATAAGGAAATAGATTAATACTACCGGGCTAATTATATGGCCTTTCATTAATTACGTTTTATCCCGGTGCCAGTAATTTTACACGAAGAGTAGTACTGAAAAATTGCTCACGTCGTCGCCGTCATTGTTGCCAATTGGCATATATAGTCATTCAATTTCTATAATATTTCTTACACGCTTTTACGGTGAGTTAGTGTCTATTAGGCATATTACCATATTTCGTAATGTTCCATTTGTTTGACTGCGATGACATCACTTCGCGCGCCCTCGAGTACGACACAATTTTTATTTTATACTACCAGTCTATAGGTGGGAGGTCAATGGTAATATCCAAGAAAATTAATCCCCACGGGGATATAGGCGAGACTATGTTCAATGTCATGTATGGTAAGGTCTTCTAAAAGTCTTGATGTTTACTTAATACTTAGCTGTATAAGCTCATTTATTGTCAGTGTGCAAGAAACAGATACGTATTCTTTTCTAATTCTATCTTGACTTTTATTAACCTTGTATATGAACTGGCGACCTCTGAGGGCACCTGAGATATGAATCAATGAACATCATTCACGCAGACGCGTCACTTCACTTGCAATTATTTGAGTTCAATTGCGCTTATTGTTCATGTCCAAATGTTATCTATCAATGTATCTGACAGTGAGACCATGTATGTGGTCTTAAAACGGTTTTGTATCAAATATAACGTCTGTCTAAAACGAATCAAATGGTGTTAAAGACTTAGTTTATAAACAGACAAACACGCCTGTTTCCCCGAAGAGATATGTATGTATGACATTTCGTACGGCTTTCGTACGTCTGTTGGAAGTTTAGTTTGAATTACAGAGTAGTTATGGATTTCCAATAGTGTGTCGGTAGTGTCGGTAACGGCAGTAAGCTTGTCCCCTATTTAAAGGTAAAGTGTGTGGTAATACACCTATGCCTACCCCTTGGGGATATCGGTGTGATGTATTGTATGTATGTATCTACATTTCACCAGTAACCGCATTCTACCGTATTTACCACGACGAGTGTTCTGAAGAGCTCTTCAATCTGATCCCACCCTCTTCCTTCCGATCCCGAACGACTCGTGCCGGGCAGAGATGCCACCCCCACACAGTGGATAGCATGTTCGCGAGAACCGAACGTTTTAAACGTTCGTTTCTCTGCCGAACGATAGTGGCCTGGAACGCCCTGCCTGTGCACGTGTTTCCTCCCACATATAATCCTGGGTTCTTTAAGCGGAGCGTGAAGAGGCACATCAGTAGGTCGTCAAGTTGAGGGCCACTCTCAATAGTAATGTGTGCTGTGAGAGTGGCCCACAATCGCTAGACGTCGTCACGACTTACCACCAGGCGGGCGGCGTCAATTTGGCGAACCAAATATAATAAAAAAAAAAAAAAAAAAAAAAAAAAAACTTTTAGGATTAAGACGTGACTAGTAATTTTAATAAATTAACTGTGTTTTCTGTTGATTTATGTCTATTAAATGAAGTTTTTCCTCACAGTATGTATCCGAGCCTGCGCCTCATGCTTACTAGGTGCGGTACCTAGCTAGCGTAGTTTATCACTATACAATCCTTTGATGTCACAGAGTTTACCGCCATTTGCCAGCGAGTTAACAGTGGCATACAGAGAGAAAGGCTACATAAATCGTGATAAAGTAAATATCAGAATATTTAATGGAATCCATGAGAATAAAACTAAATTTGAACGTACAGAGCGCAAAGGTAAATATGTATGTACAAGGTACATCTGACAGACAGACATACATCACGCCTGGATCCTCGAAGGACTAGGCAGAGGTGCATTACACACCCAACGTAATTGCTACCTCTTAAAATACTCTAATGACTTAATGACAGCCCAATAGTACGAGTACTACCTAAAACAGTAAACAATCCAATAGAAACATACATTCGAGAGCCTACTATGAATTAAAATATTCTACGATTGCCCGATACCGATAACTTGTTCAAAGTTATCAATGAAAATAGCAACTCGAAGTATCTATAGAAGTATATAAAATATATTTGTCTCATTTAAAAATCAAGATATCACATTGGCTCTTAACAATTTGCAAACGTTCACATAACGAGATTGACTGTTCGAAGCACGTGCTTAACGCCGTATCTCATCTTAGAACTTATATCGACAAACATGTGCCCATCTGACCCAAATTTCCCCACTTTCCAAACAAAACAAGTTCCTCATCGCTAGGGTTGACCGCTTGCCTATCAATAGCCCTTTCATACGTTAGCAATTTCAAGGAGAAAGTTAACTTAATTTTAATGGAGATCTTGCAGAAATAAGCTTCGGAGAATCACTTATTTTCAAGGAATAAGAGCGTAATTTATGTTCTTGTTCGCATCTCGTCCGCCACTTATTTACGGAGGAATATAATTACGCACATGTACCTAATATTATTTTCTTTTTAATTCATAAAATAATTTGTTTACTTATTGTTGTAGACATCACTACCTTATCAAGATCTTATCACGACCTTATCACAATTAAAACAAAAAAATTAAATAAAAGAAATGAATAAATTAAATCAGCAGTAAATCATTTTAATTTATTACAATTCACTACCAAAACAATAAGAATTCGTGTAAAAACATAAAAGAATGACCATTAATGTCAACATTGAATAGATTACACCCACATAATTACACCTATTTGACACGACAACATCATTATTTATGAACGGGCTTTGGGCATATTATTTAAGTAGTATACCTATTATAATCATTTATCGCTTTGATATTGATTTTATAACTGAATAGTCTAAAGGCGGGTCCATATTTACGCAATGTAACAGGCAATGAAAGAATTTGCTAATGTTAGCGTGTGCGAACAAAGCACGAACAGAGTATTAACATATTGAAAAAATGCTAGTTTCATGACGAGTACATTGCGTAACTGTGGACCTGCCTTTAAGGTAGGAGAAATACCGTACTGGGCTCGTCTCTGTGGGGCTAGTAGTGTAATCGTCCCCCGTCCCCAATACGTAAAAATAATGATGAAAGTAATTACAATATTGGATAGAAACAGGCGTTACTTGGCGAAAATCCATGACAAAGCAATGGTAAGTAAAATGTTTTAAGAAAAAACTTTTTAAAATTTATAATAGCATTAATTTTTCGCAGAATTAAAAAGACAACAAAACGTCGACAATTGTTTCGCCTCTAAACGAGGCATTATCAAGACTGTCTCAGAGAGAACAGCAAAATTCGTGGTTGGAACAAGCAAAATGGAATAAGTTGGAATAAGCAAACACGTTTCAAAGTTTTTTCTTAAAACATTTTACTTACCATTGCTTAGTAATTACAATATTTATACTAAATGTAAATAAGTACACAATGTATCTATGAATCCAATTTACGACCAGGAGAAATACCGTAGTCTCTGTGGGGCTAGTAGTGTAATCGTGTTATTACTCGTACAATATTTACACAAAATTTAAATTCATAATAGATGACCAACACATTAATAAGGATGTAGAATTTTCACTTTAGTGAATTATGACAATGAATAGATAAATACTCGTACAATAAACAATCTGCTTTCTTAGCTTTCAAAACGCATCAACTCAAACCAGAAACGGATAGTGAAAACATGTACATGTTTCTGCATTGAACACGACTATTTATGTGTTTGGTTTTGAGTATTCTAAAGTTTTCAAAGAATATCACAGACTCTATACTACTATCTACTGCGTTACCATCTCTTCCCAGCTACCACAATGCTGACATGAACCCACTAATAAAAATAACTCTACATTTTGCGCCTAGCTGAGAAGAATAACGGGAACGCGCTCATAAAAAAAAAATCAAGATAAAAGAGGCAACTTATTCGTGTACCCTTGCTGCAGAAGTACCTTTTTTAACAATCGCAATTTGCATGGGTTCCCTCGACAGCAATCGGCGAAGTGGATTGCTTTCCTGTCTTATTGTTCTAAGTCCCATGCAAGTATTCCTTCGAAGGTTCGTTCTGTTGTCTAGGACTTCAAAGGCACGGCAACTCCAGCTCGTTTGGTGACCCCAAACAAAGAATAACTACAAGCTATCGATAAGCATCACTCTGATCCCAAACTACGAGTAGCATTATAGACATTTAAGTTGATTTGCCTAAACATTTCACATTACCGGTGGGTGTGGCAATTACCTCGAAATTACTTTTGGTTGAATCGAAGCCCCTATTATGTTGTTACAGCGTTTAAACTAATACTCAATAAAATAACCCAATGATAATTTTAGTAAATTAAATTTAAAGTTCAATGATTTATAAAAGCTTTTCTGTCAACCTTTACCTACTTTTGTGGTGAAAGTGATGTCAGCGGCACTGACTACGTAAATTATATGAGATACCCACTTTTCTCGAAAGAAGAGTTCATGGGACCAACAAAACAACTTAGTGGCTGTTGGAAGCCAAGCTAAGGCCAAGAAAAAAAAGTCTATTGATGTTGATTGTTGCGGAACGTATCGATTTTGCATCGATACTGTAACTCGAAACCCACCGTGTATCTGATTCAAACCTAGGGTTGCTTTACACGTATTTATTAATTTGCACTGACACTTTCACTTATAGATGATCGGTTTCTTATTCCTATCTTGGATTCGGCTAGTGAATGAATGGCGAAGACGTTTCTAACGCAAAGGGAATAAAATTTGTGCCATAGTAAGTAGGTAGGAACGCTCCGCCTGGAAAGGTACCAGTCGCCGATTCGAGCTCGGCCCAGTTATAAAATTATATGAGAAGATGTTACCTGTAGACAAGGGCAGAGAGGCCATCGCTTCCGCAGTGCGTGAGGCATTTTCTTCCTCGGAGGGTCAGGCTCGGGCGGGGTCTCGCCGCACGCCCAGCGCACGAGGCGCGTGCGAGCCGCCTCGGCTACCTCCAGACCGCGGGACCAAGATGGTAGGCCCTATAACAACAAGAAAAACACATTTAGAAGGATTGGAAGAAGAACATTATGGATTTCAACTGTTAAACGGTCAAGGAAATCACTTAAACACCACCCATATCTTCAAGAGTGGTCCCACATAATAAATAAATTAAATAAATAAA
Organism: Nudaria mundana; assembly: GCA_963556515.1. Taxonomy (NCBI): domain Eukaryota; kingdom Metazoa; phylum Arthropoda; class Insecta; order Lepidoptera; family Erebidae; genus Nudaria; species Nudaria mundana. The sequence goes on from OY748298.1 coordinate 16,322,191, forward strand.
ATAAATACAAGGATACGCTCCCTTACTCTCTAAGATTTTAAATTAAATGAGAATGGACGTATTCTTATTACAATATGTATATTACTGCAGATAAAAAGTCTAATTTAAGATTCTTTTGTCCCTAATGAGTAATTGATAAAATAATAACATAAGTCAGATGTAAGTCAATTTATCATTTTGACAACCAGGAACTGAATTTGTACGTAATAAACTCATTTGCAAATATTTCCTTAGTGTTTTGGGCAACGTTCAATTATGTGAAAATTAAATGGAGTTACAGCATATTGCATTAGTCAATTACCGAAGATTGTTCAATCCCATTTGGATAGGCCACTGGCCACTAGCGATCTAAGCTTGTCGCCGAACTGGCAGTGCGTGAGCTGCTTATGATCAAGACACTATTCACTGTTTTGACATTATTTTTATCTTTGTATGAACAATGTGCGTCAAGAATTAAATTTATGTATACACAGGATTCGATGGGAATGCCTGTGGTCCACTAGGCCACTAAGATCCCTCCTCTCCTCTCCATATCCTCACTGAGGGGATATCTGCGACCTATATGACGTGTTTTAGCTATACCTACCTTGGAGGGACAGCTATTGAAGTACCTATAAAAATGTTGCGATAATGTATGAATTAACTGTCTGAAATACAACAGTAAGCTACTTTATGACTACCGATGACAAGTGTGGGTGTTTACTTCCTCTGCCTACAACTTCCACGATCTTTAATGGTGAGAGTATATAGATAATGTATATTTACATCACAACTAGAATACAATTGCTTATTAAATAAATCATCCCTAGAAAAGTAAGGTATTAAGATTAGAATATGTATTGTATTCCAAAAATACAATTCATATTCTTTATTTATTTTATACAATGGTTATAAACCTAATCACCGAATACTTGCTAATTCAACATTACACAATTTACTAATATTAAAAAGAAGGTAATCTGACATGGTAGTTAAAAACTTTTAATGTTTGCACTTCATCTAAGTTTCAATGCCATTGATTGGCGTACGCTCTCTGAAACATAGACGCTGAACAACCTTATTGGGCTTACTAGTTTTTCATTATGTCCATAGTTAATTCTTAACCAAGTCCTTCTTAATTAAATCTAGGGCTTAAAACTAATATCCAGACAGGAAAGGATATCGAGGCACAAACATTTACTACAAGTGCAAACCTATCTGTATTATTTTACCATTTCAATCAAAGTCTAGCAATTACTTCTGGTATATGCAACAACAAATTCCTTACAAAGCCAACGTAATTTAGTGTTCAGTTTGCTGACTTTAACGATGTTGCGTAAAACCGATCAAAACCAGTAAACATTTTAACAACATTTTGCATAACACTTATAAACCATACACGATTTAATTACCTACTCACAACAGACACGACGAAAACAAACAGTTGTTACTGTTATTAAGACTAACAGAGCCCGCGACTTCCTTCACCTACAATAATTCTTAGACTAGAAGCACACGTACGACAAATATCCGAAAACAACGCCACATGACTGCTTCTTCGGTGGCGTGGTCGGAAGTGCATTGACTCCGGAGTCACTGGTTCGATTCCCGTTGTCGAATCAAATATTTGAGTGATCCACAAATGTTTGCGTTTATTTAGAAATATATAAGTATGTTTATCAGTTGTCTAAATCCCATAGCACAAGCTCAAAGCTTAGTTTGGGCTAGATAACGTTGTGTGAGAATGTCCAAAAATATATTTATATATTTATTATTAACTAGCTGACGCCCGCGGCTTCGCCCACTTGACAAATTATAATATGTATATTTATAAACCTTCCTCGAGAAACTCTCTATCCATTGGTGAAAACTGCATCGAAATCCGTTGCGTAGTTAAAGATCTACGCATACATACAGAACGGGCGACTTTGTTTTATAATATGTAGTGATAGTGATTATTATCGCAACGACAAAGAGATGATTTTTAGATTTTGATATTTGGCTATTACCTATTCCATTTAGCCATCAAAAACTTGTGTCTTTAATAAAAAAACATGTACTTTAGAATAGAATATACTTTATTGTCCACCAATACAAAAAGAAACAGAACATTTAGTATATATGTTACGGCTAATACCCGTAGTGCGGCTGCACCTAGTTTTAGCCGGTTAGAACTAGGTGTAGCCACTTACTCTTGGTTAAACCTAGTATGGGTAGGTTAGGTTAGGTTAAAACTGTGACCACCTACGCATGAGCCGAGCGAGCGAAGCGAGCGGTGCCGCGGCAGCGGCCGGCGAGTGCCAGAAACTTGCATTAATAAAAAAAAGGAGATTTCTCCCAGGTGAAAGTGACAACTGGACCTAGTTGTAGCCGGCATGATGAAGGCTAGACCTAGTTTTACCCGAAAACAATCGGCTCGTACTAGGTTTAACCAAGAATAAGTAGCTACACCTAGTTCTAACCGGTTAAAACTAGGTGCAGCCGCACTTCGGGTATTAGCCGTAACATATACAAATGGCAGCCTTATCACCAAGAGTGATCTCTTACAGGCAACCTTTGGATATAAGTAGATAGAATTGAAGTGAACAATGGATAGGTATTGGCATTATTATGAAAAGAAGTTGCTAAAGTTCTGAAAAGAAAAGTACAGGAGTAAACTGAATTTAGTAATTATAGAAGATATACCTACATTTTGTAAAACTTAAACACTTTTAAATAAATAGAGATAATTTTATACCTTGTAGGGAATTAAGGATACATAAAAACACAGTGGAAAAAATAGATTACTTCATCTAGTTTGGAGTTGCGCGTTTGAGGTAGTTAAAAGGCATATAGTGGAATTTGCCGACAGGGCGAATCGCTCCGCCGCTGTCCCTGTTGCGCCAGAGGTAGCGGGGAAGGTTGTGGGTCAAGGAGGTATGTCATCACCTAATTGTTCCTACGCTAACAAAGCCGGAACCAAGAAACCCGCTGAACCTAGAAGCAGGCAGGAGGGGGAAGGTAAAAAACGACAGGAGCCCCTTCTGCCGAAACCGAAGATCCTGAAAAAGGACGCGTGAGACAAGGATGGCTTCATCAAGGTAGAGAAGAAGAAGAGGAAGCCTCCATGTCGAAACCAGTGCGGTACGGGTCTGGCAGGGCCTAATATGTTGTTACGTCCTGCGATACCGAATACGTTACTGTACGTGTCCCGACTTCATCACTCCACGAAGGACATCGAGATCGTGGAGTACATCAGGACGAAGACCAACTGGACCTTGAGAGTCGAGAGGTTGGATTCGCGCCACAACACGAACTTTAAGTCGTTCGTGATTAGGGTGCCGACTCATCATCTCGACATGTTCCTTAAGGAAGAGTTTTGGCCGAAAGGTGTCGTGTATAGACAGTTTCGCGGCACGTTACCTTACGCGAAGTGTAACACGACACCCGTTTAAACGACAGACAGTTTAGTGTTCTATTGTAAGAAATAATTATATGTATTTTTAGTTTTAAGGTATGTATCTATGGGCCGTAGAATAAGTTAATATAAGATCTGTAACTTTTCTGACGTAGCCTGATAATAAATGAATAAATAAAAAAATAAAAAATATAGACTACTTAACGTGTTTCCGTATTGTACGAGTAATTACCTACCTAATAGATGCATATTCGATTTTACTTATTCGTGGGAAATCAATTCGATACGCAATAATATTAGTAAGTAAACTGGGTGTGTGCAATTGAACATAAATTTTGATATCGATTGAACATACTCGTATTTCATGGAAATGTAAAATAAGTACCGTTGCTAGTCAGTCATAGTAAACGAATACAATTTATACATTTATAAATTGTATCCGTTATTTTGACCCCTTATTTTGTCATGAGGTCAATAAATAACCAAAGATTCAGTTCTACATGTTTACAACTTCATTCTTTAAACTTACGCAAAAGTTTAATAAATCTAATCAAACTAGGTATAGGTATATCTTATAATCTTATAATTTAACTAGCAGACGCCCGGGGCTTCACCCGCTTGACAAATTATATAGATAGGTACTAAAAACCCTTCTCCGCTAAAATCCGTTGCATAATTTAAAAGATCTAAGCATACTACGGACGGAAGCGACTTTGTTGTTTTTAAGAAAACCGCATAAAAATCTACAGTAGATTATGAAACTGAGAGAAGGACACTACGTGGGACACAGACGTTAATAAATTCGTGAGATCAATGGGAATCCAGTACTCAGTTCAGTAGATTTTAATCATACAAAATTAAAAGTCTCATTAATTAAACATACCATTATAAACGTTAGCACACCTATCACCCTGTTCTATTCCACGGTTCCACGGCAATATTTCGACATAATTGACTTAACCATTGTTCACCTGAACTTTGAATCGGCATTTACTGAACTGTTGCGAATAGATCATAAACAAATGATAAATTACTGAGTTTCACAGCACCTGACACTGACACTGACACACAAATACTTTTAAAGTATAATGATAATAAGGATCAAAGGAAGTTCGATTTTTGCTGAGCGCGTGGCTTTTTAGGTTACCTCTGGCGCTCCGCAAAAATCGGGTTTCCAAACAATATCATACCGAACAATGTTTCATGTCCTGTACCTGGAGCTAGTTAGGAATAACTAGTTCTTCTGTGCGGGACTATCAACTAATCAAGCATTGCCTTAACATTGGCGAAATCATCAATGTGTCATCGTGTGATCATGTGAACATCGATGGAGCCACGTTTTTTTTTTTTAAAAGAAGAAGAAGAAAGGTTATTGTAAGTCCTACACTTACTCTAACAATAGGTACTAAGTACTGATCCGATTTTAAAAATTCTTGCACTTTAGAAAGGAATAATGAATAATGTCCTTAAAAGCAACTTCCCGTAGGAATATGGATTCCAAGATTAGATTTTACAATACCAAGACAAACTACGAGTATCGTATTAAATTTTTTTATTAGTAGTATTCTGATGGGCTCGTGGTCTAGTGGTAACCGACAATGTTAACACATTGCAAAGGTTAAGCAACATCTAGTCAGGCCGGTCTTAGGACGGGTGACCATTTCTTAAGGCACTGAGACCCCTCCGTGCCTCGGAGAGCACGTTAAGCCGTTCTGTCCCGGTCGTCATACGAACATCTATGGCAGTCTAAAGAACTACAGAACTTCGCTATCACCATGGATTGTGGAGGTCAGATGGCAGTCACTTCATGGAAAATATCGAAGTTTAGCCGAATCGCAGTTAGATTGGAAAGCCGACCCCAACTGAGTTGGGAAAAGGCTCGGTGAATGATGAATGATGTAGCATTCTGTATTGTTTCGAACAACGTTAAATAAATATAAATCTATGTAATTAAATATATTTTACGGTGTTTACAAATTTCATTACTAGCGGTAGTCGGCTACGCCTGATTACATGGGAGATTTAGTTTTATGCGTAACAAGTTGTTGCCCGCGGCTGCACCCGCGTAATCTCGTTGGTTATAACCACGGAAACACTTTACCGGTATTGAAAATAAGCCATGCAACGAATCGAGTGAAAGATTTTTTATTTCGGTTCAGTAGACTCAAAGAATTAACACCAACGTTTTCCAAACAAAGTCGTTTTTTATCAAACGATTATGGTGTCTATCAACCGTTCATTTTATTTTTTCTTTGTCCAGTTATTATTAAGCAAATAGGAGTTACCGTATGAATATTGTTACCTAATTTTTTAATTTGCTGAATCCACAGTTACTTGCGGCATGTGAAAATGTGCATTCAGAAATATACTGTTAAATTTTTGCAAATTATTTTGTGAGAAAATAATACGCAGCGAATGGTTTATTATTTGCTAGTCCGTGGAACTACCGGCGTAGAATAGTTATTTCATTCGTTCACGGGAACACACTGGATCTTAAGGCCACAGCCGGCGGTTCACTATCGAGTTCGGCAAAGATCAGGGCGACAGATAGCAATTATACTACTAGGAAACATCAACATCCGAAGTGCTAAGGTATTTCCAAGTGACTACGCCACTGAGTCTAAAAAGCTAAGTGTAACAACTTGTTACTGCAGTCTTGTGAAGTTTAGTGTGTCAAGAGGTTATTTATTTAGTAAACTCTGCACGTATTATGGGCGATGGACTATCGAATAGGATGTGGGGTGAAAGTGAAATGTTGTACTTTAGGTACGCATATCACGAACGATGAAAACAAAATGTGTTTGACGAAATTTAAGCCAGTGTGGCCGTAAAAGCGCAGTTTCTGAGAAATAACAATTATTGAATTGGAACAAATAATAAATTAATAATTATTTATCATCTAAAACATCATTATCGAACAAAATACTTTTGTAAAAGATGTGAAACTCTTAATGAACTTGTAATGAATGAATGCAAACTGTACTACTGTTAAAAATATATTAAGTTGTTGTAGAAAACGATGTTCTTGAGCTAGCCATAGAGAACATAGATTATATAGTTGTCTATTGTATGTACGGGGTTAACTGTCATTACTGCCATGGCGAATAAAAAACGTATACAGTCTTTGCTTGTGCTCTCTAATGATATTTTATTTTCTAATATTATCAACGTGTTGTTTGTTATTCAATTGTATTAATTCACTCATAAATCAATATGAGTGAAATCCAATTAATTAAAAAAATTGTTCGTTTGTTGTCTTAGTCCTTTACACCGGAATGAATTTGATTGAAAAATTATATGTACTTAAATAAAATATATACATAGGTTCGTACTTTCGTCCATACATTTCATCCGAAGCGAAGGTATTGTCATTTACCGTATGGACGGTGAAGTTGACGGCCAACAACTCAACGCTCCTTAATAGACCGTTGAGGACCTTGGCCGTCAAGACAATAAGGGGCTACCGCACGATCTCCGGAGAGGCTGCATGTCTCCTAGCCAGGACCCCTCCATGGGACCTGGAAGCGAGAGCCCTTGCGTCATTGTTCCAATGGCGCAAGGAGGCGCTGGAGCGGGACCACAGGCCTGCATCTCGATAAATCGATGACCAGCGGTCCCAACTCCGCCAGGATCTCATGGAGTCATGGAGGGTGCGACTTGAGCAACCCAAGTGGGGTACCACCATAATCGCGGCGTTGAGACCGATCATGGACGATTGGCTGCAGAGGCAGCATGGTGACCTCACGTATCGTGCGACGCAGATTGTTACCGGGCATGGATGCTTCGGTAGCTATCTGTTTCGCATCCGTCGTGAGGTCACACCCCGGTGTCAACACTGCGAGTTTTCCGACGACGACACCGCACTCCACACGTTGGTGGAGTGCTCAGCGTGGGCGAGTCAGCGCCGGGACCTCGTAGTGGGTCTGGGCGTGGATACCCTCTCGCTGGAGACCATGCTTCAAGCCATGGTCTCCAGCGGGAGTAGGTGGAACGCGGCCGTGTCCTTCTGCGAGCAAGTCGTGCTCGCGAAGGAGGCGACCGAGAGGGAGAGGGAGCGTACCCTCCCCGCCGAGTTCCGTAGTCAGCGGTGAGGGCGCCGCAGACACTACTACGCCCAAGACCATCGACCTCCATGATCGGGGCCTGAGGACGGCGGGATCGCCACCCGTCGTCCTTACAGAAGCAGGCTAGAAGGGTTGCGTGCTGCAGGGCCTTTGCCCCATAGCACGCAACCAGATTCACTCACTGACGCGGGATAAAACCCTACCCCAACGACGCGGGATTCTCATCCCGACCAAACCCCCGCAGAGACCACAGAGGTGGTCAAAGTCCGCCGGGCGCGACTGGAAATACGTTCTGCTTGTAACCAGAGACGCCCGGCAACGGACGTTAGAAGGGTCCTACGACCTAAAAAAAAATTGTCATAAAAAAAAATTGTCATTGTGTGTTACCGGTACATCGGATATGATTATAAATTCCTAACGTCGCGTTCTTTAGTCAGCAAATACACTGCGACGAAAGAACTTCATGGTATGACCATTTAGCGTCCGTGTGGGTACTTTTATTTGAACTAAGAGTACCTCAACCTATTTAAACTAAGAAACTGTAAAATTAGAAAATGTGACGAATGTAATGCGTACGCTATTGATTTGAAAGTATTTCATTTCTAAAGTTTTCTCGAAGTACCGACTGCTGACACATGCTGTGAATAAATTACATTTAACGACTCTTGTGTATGTACAAATAGGCCACACGGCTTCCATAAAAAAAGGCTGATTGATACTTAATTGGGGGTCCGTGGCGAACATTTTCTAGAGAACTATATTCAGTGACTTTCATTTTGCGTAACCTAATCTATACAAGCAAATAACATTCCTTTTCAAGTTTTACCTATTACTATCTTCTACCTGCCCTTAAAATATCCCAAGTATTTGGGGTAGGTGCAACATACATATCTTCCTCCTCCACACATTCCTATCAAACATTCCTATCAAACGCTCAGTCACTCTTTTGTCAAATGTCAATGTCATATCCTCTTTCGCGCATTCCATCCATTCAAGTTTTACACCAACTAGATTACAAAATGTCAACTGAGCTTTGGGGCTTTAAAACAATGCTATGCTAACGACCTCTGCAGAACCTCGGAAAGATTACTTAACAGAATAGGGTCACTTACGTCGTGATAGAGAAACAAAACTAATTAACAAACTTCCAATTTCCTTGCAACGTAACTACTCCTTACACACCAAAAGTTCTCTTACAAACAAAATGACTGAACGACGATATAATATCACAATTTACGTGCGTTTGCGCATACGGAAAGTGATGATTAATTAAACTTACAACAGCCATCACATAACTCACCAATCTAATAAACGATTTCCAATCATGTGAAGCTATTAAACCGCTAATCATCCTTGACACCTCAAACTAAGTACATCTCACGAATCTATACTTATATCACTACCTATTATACAACAAAGTCGCCCGTTCTGTGTGTATGCGTAGATCTTTAAAACTACGCAACGGATTTTGCTGCGGTTTTCACCAATGGATAGAGTGGTTCTCGAGGAAGGTTTTAGCGTATAATTTGTCAAACGGGCGAAGCCGCGGGCGTCCGCTAGTAATATAATAAAACTAGTTTGTTTTTTTGGACGCGTTAATCTGAGGGAACACTGGTTGGATTTAGAAATATATTTTTTTTTAACAATTTAAGTACCCGATTTATTGAGGAAGGCTATATAAAATCACGCTACGTCCAATAGGAGCATAATGGCAATTTAAAATATTGCAATAGTTATGAAAATTCATTTATTTTGAGAGCTATCCGTACACTAATAGTATGTTAACGCGTAAAGAAATAGGCAATAATTCTGTACCACCATTTGGCGTGTAAGAATTTCATGCGAACAAAGTCGCGAGTCTTCACTAGTTAATTACGAGTACATACATGTAAACAAAAACCAGTATTGATGTGTTATTAATTATTAATAGTGTACAGTGTATTGATGATTACATCAATCATTATTAGACTTACGTACCTATTGGTATTTCACAACGGCCTATTAAGTGAAATACGTTACCTCTTTAATTAGTCGTCCCTAATTCTAATTACGATTGCATGTTTTTTTAAATTTATTTTTGTTTGTTACCTCATATCTTTGGACTGCGATTTTGAATTTTTTTTTTTTATTGAAAGCTACTTTTTTTTAAGTGGTTTCTTTTAAATTTGGTATCGTTCCTACAATTATTTGGTCCCATTACAGTAATTTAAAGTCGATATATTTTCTGTATTTCAAAGCAATGAGTTTGCTTAAACTATTCTTAAAATATTAAGAAAAGGATCCAACGCTAACCTTAATAGCGCGATGTAGAAATTATGAATATGATATGAAGCAAAGATTCGATGTCGTCGGTAGTGGTCATCGTAGCTCAGATGGTCAGAGCACTCCCCCTGTTAGGGAAAGGCCGTGGGTTCGAGTTCCGCCGATGACATCAGTTTTTGTGATCTATTTATAATTTCTTTCTTAATAATTTAAAGTCGGTTTTTGTGTAAAACTTTGACGTGTTTTATTCGCCAATCAATTTGTGGGCCGTCGTATCATATATGCTCAGTCACTATTTTCCTTGAGAAGTAATAAGTGGTATAATTATTTGCATCTATCTGACACGCCAATCTCTGAAATTACTGAATGACTTTACTTTTCCTTTTCTGAAATAGACTCTGTTTTATTTCATCAAAATTGGTTTTCCAAGAGGGCGGGGTGTCGGGCAACAGATATTTCACAATTAGTATTTAATTCGTACACCGAAGCGACCATGTTGATTGGTGAGTACGCTTAATGAACATTTACCACGTTGTGCAATCAAGGAGACCGGTAGTTAAAACAGATTATATCCGTATTAGTTGCCTCATTGCGCAAGTGTTTCGGGTTTTATGTAAGTGGCTTATAAATAAGTAGTATTATTGCAATGTTTTCGAGAACATAAAATGTCTACATAAAACCCGGGTTAGACGAAGGCGATTGGTATGCCCACGTCAGCCCTGTTGCGAATTCTGAGGCATTTATCTTTCTTCTTTGCAAAATATATTTGCAAATAAATCCAATTCATTCCATTCTTATGCAACGTCGAACTTCATGAGAAGTCGTTTTGATCAATCGCGTAATCATACGAGTATAAGATCGCACAACTGCTTACGACAGTGTGCCACAAGTAAACAGCAAGCTCACCCCAAAATGGTCACAATCATCACACAAACAACAATATCGTAAATCACGTCCGTTCTCTTTACTGAATATAGTTCTCATACGATGCATTAACATATAAATTGGTCGTGGTGCACTTTTATTTCTTTAAGTTGGCTGTTTTCAACTGACAGCTATGAATAATTCAATCATGGACGCGATGACATCGTTGGCTGCAATAAGGGCATCTAGATATATTGCCCTCAATGTTTTACTTTTTGTATGACTATGACTATTACTATTTGAATTACGGATCTATGCGACGATTTCTTTTGCAATAAAAGTGCATAGCATAGTAATAAAATGTTTGATTTCAAAATCAAAAATTTAAAACTAGCTGAACCATCCCGAAGACCCTCCCGCAGGTCATGACCTACGGGGCCAAGACATGGACACTAACAGTGAAACTAGTCCACAAACTGCTTGTCGCACAGCAAGCAATGGAAAGTACTTCGGTTGGATCTCTTCTTGAGTCTCTTTGAGGAATTGCGTTCATAACGAGGTAATCCGTCAGAGCACTGGTGTCACCGACATAGCCCAGCGCATAAGCAAATTAAAGTGGCAATGGGCCGTTCATATCTGTCACAGAACTGAAAACCGCTGGAGTGGATACCGCGAATAGACCAGCGTAGCGCGGGACGCCCCGAGGCTCGATGGAGATGACCCTCGTCGGATAGCGGGCGTTGGGTGGATGAAATTGGCCCAAGATCGGAAGGAGTCACGCGTCATTAGAGATGCCTATGTCCAGCAGTGGACCGATGTGGGCTGATGATGATGAACCTTCTGTAAATTACGGACGCAATTCTTTGGTAACTAATGTAAATATTTTTACGGCTCTGATATCGCAAGATATCTTATGTATAGGTCACAGTGTCAGCATCATTAGCTCAAATAGCAAAACATTTACCCTGAAAGAAAACTTCGCAGATAAATCTAAAGATCACTTTAAAATCAATAAAATTCAAATAATACTGTTATATTATAATTTGGGCACAATACATTCTGACACCGTGTAAACAGTTTACAACTCAAACATAACCGGACCGGAACGACACTGATAGCTCACTTAACAATACCGATTTGTTTCCCGTCAATCAAATAGGACCATAGAGTACTATGAAGTTACGTATGAACGAATAGGAACCAACAGCCGGATCTAACATCGATACAACACATTACATCACTATCAAATAGTGCTGACCCCAATCAATTATTATTTATTACGTAAGTAGTACATTGACAGGTTACTTTAGTTGGATAGTGGATGTAGCCCATCATACGCACTTGAAAGCTTTGGTATGACTCATTACTTGCTTGTTTATTGCCTACATAGGTGTAATACAATTTTTTTTTTAAAGTCAAATGAAGATGTTATTGCCTTGTTCATTTCACTGTTGTTATTGTCATCAGCACACTTGTTGACGAAATCAACCAAACTAAATTGCCACCCTGTCTGTATGAATGAGTCCCAGCAGGCCTAGAACAGCCATCATGGACTTAAATCGACGTGACTGCAATTTTCTGCGATATTATAAAATTTGTTGAATATGTCGACCGTCTAATCAAGTCTAATACTGTGCATAGCTATCATTTCATCATAGTTCGATGATAAAGGGTTCGACTATAATACTAGATCAATCGACAGGTCATTGACATGAACTTACTTATTGAACAGATCCCAAGGTTTTGAGCAACCCCTTCATCACTAAATTAGCCTTTTCCCAACCTAGCTGATGATGATGGATGGCTTTCCAGGCTAACTGCGATGCGAGTGAACTTCGAAATTTTCCTCGAAGCGACTGCCATCTGACCTCCATAACCCATGGGCGATATCGAACATCTTTTGTCAGACCAGTCGGATTTTGTTTTAGGGCTCCAAATACCCGTAACGACCATAGCTGTTCGTATGACAACCGGGACCGACGGCTTAACGTGCTCTCCGTGGTACGGTTGGGTAATGTCTTCATCCATCACAATCCGGGCTGGTTCTAGATGGTCCGTTAAAAAATACATAAGTCTGTTGTCAACGCAAACTTGACCACGTGATCTTTAACATTGAGCTGAAGAAATGCATTTAGCCTGACATAGGTCGACTCCATCAAAAGAAGCACCAAAATGTTTACATGCTCATTAAGTCATTACATTCAAATACTAGAAAATAAAGACAATGATATACCGGTTTTAACTAAATATTAGAGAAACGAGTTTGTCGTATCCCCTTCATGTCTGATAGGCGAACATTCGTTACCTACATGCCTGCATGGTTTCACTTATTATCATCGTCAGATCTATAAAGGCGACGAGGTCGGTAAGTAAAAATTACATCCACCACTTATATCCACTTACTAAACGATCTTGGCATAAGTTTTCTTTCGCTCGCTGCCTAAACTTTCGTTTAGTGTTTTCATGGATGTCGTTTTTTTCAAGACATCTCCGATTCGGTCGTGACTTTAACAAATAGTGGTTTTTATTTGTTAAAGCCACGACCAAATCGGAGATATCTGATCTCATTTATAACAACATTTAAATCATTTATTTAAATTGTTCCATTAGAAAATTTCTTTATCTGAGTTCAATTTAACTTATCTAGACCGGATTTCGGTGAAAACGAACTGTTGTACCGAGAAATCTATTCCAATTGACCACTATTTACGCTAATTATTATTCCAATGAGAGCGGGCGGAAACATTAAAATATTTATAATTTCTGCAAACACTTAAGTAGTGCGAAATAACAAAATACAAGTATTTTATAGATAAGTGTTACTCGCATACATATACATTATGCTTAAACACATATTTAATTAAATTACAATTACATAACAGTACCTAACAGTACATACTTAGTATGTAGCCCACTTAGCGGTTATACTTGCGCTTAAAAATATATAATTCTATTGACCTGGTGGTAACGCCTGCATGCACCGGACAAAAATAACACAAATTTTTTAGTTTGCATTTTGCATCTCCGTTCAATTGCTTCTTAGACTATTAAAGAGGCAGATTAGAGGCATATTATACGCCCACTTCTCGCTAGTAGCTTTGTTGATCCCACGGTAAGGGTACCTTTCTTGTCATATGTTTTTCACCAGCGAGCGTGCGGATATCGTCTCCAATGCGTGTCGATGTCAACGTCAAAGCAGTCGCGACTAGCCCCGTAACATGAAACGTGGCCCGCGCGACATGAAACGCATTTTTCATTATTGTCTTAAATTTGACATTGACATCGAAACGCATTGCGGACGAGATCCTCACGCTGGTGGATAAATGCTTGACAGGAAAACGCTCTTAACACGAGTGTATTACTAGGTGAGCCTATAACCACTAACCAGTGAATTTTTTGAATGTTTCCCTCATGATTTGACAGGAGTGCCACATGTATGACCCATAAGCGCTTGTACGCAGAACAAAAATAATCAAGTATGGTCAACATGGTCTCCTTCTGGTTCTGAACCATACTGGAAATGAAATCAGGTTGGTTCGAAATGCAGAAATCACCAGATATCAGTATCGTTAAGTATCTGTAGGCTACATTACATAGGTATTTGAAATTCGGTTGATATAATTGTGATTGTCTGGATTAGTCTGGAGTATATTTCACGTTTCATATACAAAACTGAAGGCTAAGCAGAGAACAGGTGGCTAGCTCATTTGCAAACCAGACAACATAACTTCAATTTCGATCAAGTAATTGGGAAAACCTTGCAATATACATAATCGACTATTCATTTACCTACTAGTTCGTGCTGGCCCTATCATATGCAGACCTTGAACTATTTGCCCTCCATATACGAGTAGAAGCCTCAACATGCTCTGACCTGGCTTTTATGAACATTTATATAACCCCATTAAATACATTAATGTGCAGATTGACCGACACATCATGAAATCAATGAATTCTTGTTAGAGTTTTGTTATATAAAAGTTAATAGTGGTGTTTACATTATTAATTTGATCCACTAACTACGTTACGAAAGTTTGAATTAAATGGCATCGAACTCATCAAAGATATTAAAGGTACGGGCAAACCCGTCCTTCACATGCGACGTATATCACGCATTATGACATCTGAAACGAATCTGGCCTATATAATTTGTATGGTAACAAACACACTGGGGCCTAAGTCGCGTAAATGAACGTAAAACGCCATGCTTCTGCTATACTACTACGTTGCAACGGCAATTGGTAAAAAAATCGGTAGTCTGCTCAAAAGCAACGCGCCAGGATGGCGCCAAAAAGGCACCAAACCGAATGACTGCAGAGTACAATCATCATTAGGTTAAATTCGATTTCATTACTCGCGACATTACCAACTTCCCAGCCCCTATATCCCGGGAACCGAGCTTCCCACCTAAATTCTGGGCAAATTTTTGTTCCCCTGCACCCCTACCGAGACGTATTCTATTAGCCTGCAAAAAAAAATCCCGTCCCATCCCATCCCAAAAAAAATACCCAAGATTCCCAGTACCCGATATCTCGGAAACTAAGCATCCCAGGTCAATTTTGACTTCATTTTCACCCTCCTTGAAACACTCGCAAGTAATAAGACTCCATCTCTTCCTATAAAAAAAATCCCAATTCCCATCCCACTTCCTAAAAATTTTGATATTACCGGTGACAGTTGGACGTATTTCTATGTTCCCCTACACATGAGTAGGTTTGGGGGCTATATCCTGGTAATACAACACCAATCATCCCCCCCTCCCCCCTCACAGGCTGGTATGTTGCAGTTTAAACATGTAAACTATTAGTAGACTACGCACGCAAACAGCTACTAGCGCGTCACAAGCTAGCAGGCAGACTCACGTTTGCCACTGGACTGCGTTTGTGTTAGTAGACTACGAAAACTGTAACAATTTGCCTTCGACGTGCAAATACGATGCTACTTTGCTACAAATCCAATACGCGACTTGCCCCCGTGGTCATTCACCACGCTGTCTTACGCGTCACCGCGCCTGATTCGCGTGTTCCCACGTCGCGTGGCATACGTCGTATGTGAAGGACCAGTGTGTTTCAAGCTTTATAGTCGTCGTCGATGAGTGTTAGATTTCTTTACCTATATCACTATAATTTAATATTCGTCTGTACAATTTTTCAAAATCGAATCTTAACAAATAACTAAATAGCACAGTAGCACTTCGAAACGTTATTTAACGCGAAAACAATTATATTTTATGGTGTTTATATAACAGTAGATATATTTTTATATGTATAGGTATAGTTCCATCTAGTGTTACCAATCGAAACTACACATTTTGCAGATTTTTTAAACTGTGTATGTAATATTATTTTTGAATTTTGTTATCAAAACAAACACTGAAGTAACAGTTGAGATAAGTAAATTATATTGGTGCCTAGTTAGTCAATAGCTTCTCTCTCTATTATGTATTAACAACAAAGGAACTTATTTTTTCATTCCGCGGCCCAAGGCCGCGGCCGCTCTCACGTCCGTTGCTGGGCGTCTCTGGCTCGCACGCAGAAGGTAATTCCAGTGCCGCCCGGCGGACAACAAAGGTACTGGCGAAAATTGGATGTACCTATAGGTAATAATATGCATCTGGATCGGATATGGATATAACAGATATTATCCTTAGCCTGTAGGTAACACACACACAAACACACACAGATCACGCCTATATCCCCGAAGGTGTAGGCAAAGGTGCATTACACACCCACAATTTTCCCGTATTTTTAGTCCCACGTAATAGGGGGCAAGCCTATTGCCGTCACCGGGCACATTTATAATGGGTTATGTCCAAAATGGCCGAATGAATTTAATAAAAAGTAATTTTAAACCCGTTGCCTTGCGATGAAATGTTGATGAAAGGCAACAAAATCTTACGTGCCAGCCGCTGTGGCACAGCCAATTAAAGTCCTGGGCGTCTCGGACTCACCAATTATATGGCAGGAAATTTCAAGCAATGTGTTGATTAGTTCACATCATCGACACTTTCTACGATATCATTGGTTAAATGGTTATTGGCAAACTCTTCCTACCGCCATGCTCGCCCTGCAAGTGTGACTTGGGCACCGGAAATCTTGATAAGACCACTTAGAACTTTGTACAGCGTAAAAAAAACGTTGTTATTTAGTAGATACAGTCATGTTCGTGTACTGCAGTCACTATCGCGCTAAATAATGGAAAGAACGCTAAAGTTGAATGAACCGATTATGCTATATGTGGTGCACGAAGACAAAGCAAGCAAACACTACGCACTAAGGTGAACATAGACGTATGTGTGAGTAAATTGTTAAGAACAGTTACTTCACAATTTGCTCATAGATATTGACATTATAAATTGATTGACCGCGTTCTTGCTACCGAACGTTACCTTCAGAATCTCGTTAACGACTTTGATACCTGCTATATAAAGAAAACTTATAAGTAACAGGTTCACAATTAGATTTTCTTCTATGTTAGACAGCATGTAATTGAATGTGAACCCTCTACCATCTCTGAAACCCGTGCGGTAGGTAGGTATGAATTAATAATATTATTAAAACTGCTTCGGTGGCGTAGTCGGTAGTGCACCCGCTTTCGACGCCGGAGTCTCGGGTTCGATGTCCGGTCGGGACAAACTTTGTGTGACGACATATACGTTTGTACCGAAGTCTGGATGTTTCCTATGTATAATATGTATATATTTTATCACAAGCTCTGCTTAGTTTGAGACTAGATGGCGTTGTGTGAATTGTCCTAACATATTTATTTATTATTGTTATTTATTATTCAGTAAGTGGGTACTTCTAAAAATCTTTGAATAACAAACTAGTCACAGATTACTACCCATAGGTACCGTGACCGTTCTTACGCAGACTCATATTACGGATATTTCCGTAACGAACGGTTATTTATTTACATAAAATAACCAATTGATGTAGGGTAGATTAAAGATCTTTCGACACAGCGTCTGTGTAGATACATTGAGGTACTTCCTAAATATTTGGTAGGTAAAGTAGATTATCGTTTAGATATCTATAAAAATGTATAAAACACACGCAAGTGGGATCAGGATATGTACGTAATTCATTTACTGTTTTAAATATATAAAAATATTTCTGTGAAATCCGACTTTGTCGTCAACTATCAATTCATCAGTAAAAGTAATATAAAGGTAACAACAAAAAATTGTTTTAATTAGATAAAGTATTTAAAAGGACTTGGATTTTTGCAGAGCGCGTGACAGGTTGCCTTTTATGTTACCTCTGGCGCTGGGCAAAAACCAGGCCCAAACGCTCAATTGCAATACCGAAAAACGTTTCCTTGTCCCGCACCGCGAACTAGTTCTTCTGTGCGGGGAAAATCAGGCATTGCCTTGACATTGGCGAAATCATCGATGAATATCGATGGAGCGTTTGAAAAAAAGAAGAAGTATTTAAAACTATGTTTTTTTTTTGCAACCGTTCCAGGAAAACTTGCTGGGCAGGCACAATGACATTGTTTAAGTAAGCACAATGAATATCAACTACGGAATATTAACTGATATTATACATTTTAATACTAACTATATTAAATCATACCAAATAGGATATTGTATACTATACGTATATCGAAAAGAAGGGTCAAGGGAAAAATTTCTTGAGTTTGCCTGTCTGATATCATATTGTATTAATATGATATCTCGGGATATTTGAGAAAAAAATGTCGCAACGAGAATAAAATAATATTGATTCCCCAAAGGACACCCTTTGGGAATATTATTTTGCAGTTTTAACATTTTGCTAATAAACATTGTAGTCCAGAAGGTTAATTCTGTGGATAGCTTTATACATATCATTGCTCATAGCGGAGTATGGAGAAATAGTGTAGGTACCGTTATCTTGAAATACTTTATATAATTCAAAATTAGGTGTATTTTTGATGATTCAAGTAGGCACCTAATTAAACTTAAAGGTCAACAAGGTAACCTAATGAGAAAGTTAGTATTACAAAGCCAAGCAAAGACTTACGTATGTAAGTGGAAACAATACAAATATAAGTTATGACTAAGTTGCAGTATGATGGTGAAGGAAAACCCCGGTCCAGGTGAATGATACCTTAAGGTCATCAGAACGTACAACTAAGAAGAAGAAACTTTGTAAACACCAACAACACAACCATACTACCAATTGGGCATTAAAATACGATACCTAAACACAAAGAAAGTAGTCAATATTGATGATTGGGTATAAAATTTTAGATTATATTAGCTTGCTTACATAAAATCACGCTGTTTGCCACTAATTCAATGCAAAAGTGTATTTCTTCAGGTATAAAATTTAATGTCCATTGTGTGACAAGCTATTAAGGGTCGACCAAGGCGAACATACTGCGACCAAATCTCAGATATCCTAAATAAAGGCCAGGTTAAAAGTACCAGTAACCGGCGAGCATGCATGAAGACATTAATGAAAGTGGAAGAAACGAAAGAAGTATGCCAGGATCATAGCAAGTGGAATTCCATAGTCTCTGCCTACCCCCATGGGAAACAGGCGTGACCATATGTATGTATAAAATTGATCCCATACCAGGGTATTTTGCCAATAACCAGTAAGTCACCGGTAATCGGTTTAAGTTTACTAAGACCTCGTTTGTTGTTCGACAAGTCTACCACAAACTTACGTCAAAAGATTCACTAATTTCGTTCAAATTCCATTTTCACAGTCTATTAGAGCGTATTGTGGTTTCATCACATGTAAGTACTTATCCTCTGAATTATGACAGAGCGACACATCGTCGCAACCGTGTTACGTATGCACACAATACGGTGTGTAATTAATTCGCACCTTGATTACACGGTGCCGGGTGCAGTGTGGTGCGAAAATTGTTGCAAACACGAATTAAGTACCTGGTGTTTGGAGTTTCCGATATTTCAGAACTGTTGCGGGTGCCAAGAGAGACCTTAGCAACATCCCTACCTGCGGTGCATGCTGCTGACAAATGGACGAGGCTTTGTCAAATTAAGCCAAAGAACCCGGGAACTGCAATAGCCTCCTATTACGTGAGACCAACAGGGTGAGTGGCAAAATGTGGGAATATTTATAAAGAGATTACCTCTTATGGAGTGACTTGATGTCATTTCGCTGGTCTTCGATGATAACGATCTCGTTGTGTGATATTGATACTCGTAATTATAACTCCTCAAATTTTCGAATTACTTTACTATTGTTCTTCATTAGACAAAGGAGAATGGGCAAAATCGTATGGCGCTTGGTCTATCAGCGGCCAGGAACAATTTTTTTGTTAAGTTGTTCCTACCTATCAATACTTTCATTTGACACTAATTTCATCAATGGCCGCCGATAGACCAAAATGCCCATCCTCCTTTCCATGAACTCAAACTGGTAAAATATGGTTTTGCAACTAACAGTACATGACAATAATGTAAAAACAAAGCTATCTTTATGATTGTATGTTCAGTAAAGTACCAAAAGCCAGTTTCGGTGCCGTAAGGTAATTCTTGTAACCAGAAAAGAGAGATAAGATCGCAAAATACAATAAATCTTCTCAATTAGTCATAAGAAAGTTTGAAATTGTATAAAACAGACGACAGCACTGGAGACAAACAACAATAACAAGACCAGGATCTGAAACGTTGATTGCATCAAGAAAATTTTACGACCGGAAAGAACTTGTACAGGTGGAATCGTAAATCGCGAAATCCACGACCTTTAATACAATAGTATGCGTACAGTAAGATCTTAGACATATTAATGCTAAACGTTTGATTTTACTAAGTCTTAGAGGCCCAAGCCATCCTAAACAACAAGGGTCGCACCTACCAATCAATTAAGATCGAGCAAAACATCAAAATTCGTAATCAGCGTCAAAAATTTACGAGGCACCGACACAGTTAGTCCGTTGCTTGTGGTCGGATCTAATCCGTTGCTTGTGTCAATTCCAGTACTACCTTGGGGCTTAGAAAAGCCATATTGGTGAAGAATACTATTGCTGAGCAACCCGAAGCTGCGCCGTCGCTCCGTGGCCTTCGACCCGGAGCATCGCGGCCTGCTAGAACAAGATTAATTGGAGGACACCAGCGGATCCGGCCGGCCGACCGCCGTCGCCTGTGGACCCACAGTTAAGTGCAGCGGGCACTTCCGTAAACAGTATATGTGATCCTATCCTACCGACACACTATTAGCTACTAGCATTATATAAACCCTGGGTCCCCTGCCAATAAAGTAACGTTAATTGTCTTACGTCGTTTTAATTGTTATCTTCCAAGCAGGGGCCGTATCACTGGCCGACACTAAATAGTGAGCGTATAATGCTTTCTGTCTTGCCTTTCAGGAAACATGCATAATTATATAGTATCACCCCCAATTACCCTGTTCAGTGGTCGGAAAATCGGATAGGTCTCAATAGTTCCATCGTAACAGTTCCATGGAACTAGTGAGACTAATCCGATTAAGTTCAGTCTCACTTTTTCCATTTTCAAAAAGCAATGGAGCTAGTGAGACAAAATAAGTTCCATGGGACAAAGTGACAGTGGAACTAGTGACAATATTCCGGGAAATCAGGCGTGTGAAAAAAATACACTGTCTAACATATCTTCAAGCCATTGTTGAAATTGAAGATATGTTAGACAGTGTAGTAAAATACTTGTTTAATAAATAATGTGTGAATAAATAAAGTGAAAAAAAAAATTTAGAGTTAACTAACCCATTGTAAAATACCGGTCGTATTTTAATGTCGACGCCAATGTTCTATTGTGACGTCAATTGGGCTTGTTATCTATTCAATCGATCCAATCTGTCACCATTATTCACTCAACCTATTGTTTTATCTTAACACTGTTTAAGATTATAGTCAATTGTTTTTAAAATATCGCAATGGTATTTAGTGGAGTGACTATATACGTAATGACGATGATGAGATGTATTCGAAATCAAGAAAACCCTTACAAAATGATTTTGTGTAGTCATTATAGATAATACCAAACCTGTACCAAATTTATTATCTTCTACAAGTTAAGAGAAAAAACGAATGAAATACTTTTCCATAGTTTTAGTTGAAACTGTACAAAAGTAAAAGTGTTTTTGTGAAATATTCATTTATTTACAATAAGAATAACAAATATTGGATAGAAACAGGCGTTACTTGGCGAAAATCCATGACAAAACAATGGTAAGTAAAAATTTTTTTAAGAAAAAACTTTTTAGCATTAATTAATAGCATTAATTTTTCGCAGAATCAAAAGGACAACAAAACGTCGACAATTGTTTCGCCTCTAAACGAGGCATTATCAAGACTGTCTCAGAGAGAACAGCAAAAAACGTATTGACTTTTTTTGCTGTTCTCTCTGAGACAGTATATTCGTAATGCTATTAATTAATGCTAAAAAGTTTTTTCTTAAAAAAATTTTTACTTACCATTGTTTTATAAGAATAACAATTTACATAATTATGTACAAAAAATATTTACACTACAAAATTTCGTTTAAAAAATCCTCTGCGTCATTGCTGACTGGGAACGTTCCCAGAATGCTGGCTGTGTTGCCACGTTGGATGGCGATAGTTATTCTTTGGGCCAGAAAATAGCCAGCCTTCTTCTTTCCGGTCCTGAGAAGCATCGATTAAGCATTTAGCAATGTCTCTATAAAGGCGGCGCGCGCTCGGACCTTTTAACCCCAGTGTTTCAACCCCAAACGAGGCCTGTTTTTGTTCAATATGTGTAGCAAGTTCCATCAAGTGCTATCAATCGACAGTATAAATAGAATAAATTACTTACGATGTTTTCGCAACCAACAAGTAACATGGAAGTAATATGTTTGTACTTTGTAAGAAGGTATTAATTACATTTGCGTGGAATACTAGAATTACTCTCGATTGTTGCGCACAGTTGCACGTGGGTGTGGTGTACGTGTTTACCCACCTTTATTTAAACAAACAGTTGTAGCTCATTTAACATTTAAACAATTACGTTTTTGTCCCCAAAATTGTAGACCGAGGTGTTAATCAGATTCAATATCGCTCCAAAGTATTTTATCAGCTCTAAGTTACAGACAGGCAACAGCACCGTTTCTGCGAATTTTAAATATTAATAAACAAAGCGTTTACAAGAAAGGATGTTTAGAAAGACATGACGGGATTCATCAATCGCAGACCATTTAATATATCAACTTTAGAATATTTTGAAGGAGGAACAATACAATAAAATTCAATAGCCTGTCTACTGCCTAGATCTATTGTTAAGTTGTATATGTCTAAATTAAAAAACAATAGTTCAAATTAATAACAATAGATCGTTTGTAGCATCGTTAGACACTATAATGTATATTTTCTTGTTTGAACTAGCAAGTGTCCAAGGCGAAGAAAGTGCGTGATATGGTCTTTCATTAGAACCCTATACTGGGGATACAAAGAAGCTTATGGGGCACGTAACTGGAAAAACGACTTCCTTACGCAGTTATCAGAGATAATTGTGGGTTTTCGGATGAACAGGCAAAACGAAATGATAGTCTATCTCTTCGGAGACAAAAATGATTTATTGCAAGTGCATTTCAATAACGTAAATATATTTAGCTGACCTCCTTTTTCTACAAATCGACAATCACCTAGACACAAGTCCTAGTTTACCAAAAAAGAATTTTAATAAAAACCTGTTTTAATTACAACCTACATAATAAACAAGAAACTCTCTATAACGTGCGATCAAAGGCCGTAGAAGCAGTAGAAGCTAGTCAGGTGAATAATGAAAGGGAAATTAATGCTCCACTTGTATCGACGATAAACATTTATTATGAATTACATCCTCACTTTCATTTACATTTAAAAACAACTGACAAGTTTGAAGCTTTACGGATGAAGTATAAGATTTTTACAACATAAATCGTGAAACCAAATGATTTGGGACTACATTTGAATCATCGCCAGTTCCCTTTTGGGAGGAAAGAAACTTTGGGACTCTCACTCTGTCGATTTTACAATTTATATTGTAAAAAATATAAAGTATGCAGTCATTGCTTTATACATATTGATTATCAGTACCTTTTTTTGATTAGTAGTTTTCTACCGTATTTACCACGGTGAGTGTTCTGAAGAGCTCTTCAACCTGATCCCACCCTCTCCCTTCCGATCCCAAACAACGCGTGCCGGCCAGAGATGTCACCCTCATACCGTGGAATTTTTGTGGTTTTAAACGATCGTTTCTCTGCCGAACGATGGTGGCTTGGAACGCCCTGCCTGCGCACGTGTTTCCTCCAACATATAACCCTGGGCTCTTTAAGCGAAGCGTGAAGAGGCACATTACTGGGTCGTCAAGTTGAGGGCCACTCTCTATAGTATTCCTGTGTACTGTGAGAGTCGCCCTCAATTGCCAGACGTCGCCTCAGCTTACCATCAGGCGGGTGGCGTCAATTTGTCGACCTAAATATAAAAAAAAAAAAAAAAAAAAAAAAAAGGTACAAGGGGTCGAGGTAAACATAATCAGATAAATGAGATTACCAAGATAGAAAATAGACTGAAACGGACTTTTTTTTTACAATTGACTGATCAAGGAAACACAATTTTAGCGGATATCAATGTCAACGTACCTTGAACTCATCATAAGCAACTATTGATTTCAACCTATTTTAAGGTTAAAAGTGATTAGTAGATAAAGAGGTTCACTCAGTTATTTAACCCTGACTTCCTCCGTCCGACCCGTAGATCGAACATGGTAGAGGTACCAGTCTCATACAGGAGGTCCGTTCAACGGACTACACCACCAAGTCTGCCGACCATGTAAGCAAACTGGCATGGTCATTTACGCTAACTTTATTCCAAATGTAAAATAACCATGTAATGTTATCAAGTGTCCGATGATTCAACTATGTTAACGGATGTCTTCTCACTAGATAAAAGAATATTACATGGTTAATATTGCACGGTCGCAATAAACATTACAGTGTAACTGTGGCAATACGTAACTAGACAGCAGAAGTTGTCGCTAGACAGTTTTATTCTAATTCAAATTACCACAAATCAGATAACGCAGTTCATTAAGTGTAGATAATTAATAATGTAACTTGAACACAACTAATTACAAATACATTCTTACATTCATCCGCAATTAAACCCATAGATCACGACCAATAAATTCCTCACAGTAGTCTATAAAAACATGCTACTGAACACAGGTAGTAACAATGATAACCATTTGAACAAGAAAGCATAATTACTGTTTGGTATGCGTCAAACGACCGCAAAGGCCAGTCGTGACAGTCAGACAAGGTAGAGGGGCGAAACATGCAATCCAGCTGATCAGCTGATGGTAGTACACGACACATCAATCATAGCCCACACAATACCACAATCTTTTGTCACGTGCCCTTATTTGCCACGTTAAGGTAATTCAGAAATGTTAAATATTTTATTTTTATATGAACAAATAATTGGTATTTTAGAAAAAGTTATATGTTTTTTTTATCATTTGTTCGTCAAAGTACGTAGCACTATTCCCTATTGAGGGCTCAAAGTGACTCTTTGGGTTGAACGACATTGGTCAAATCTGATATTCGTCAAATCGGCATTTCGTCCAATATGACAATGGTCAAAGCTGTAGTTCGTCGAAACGTCTGTTTGTCCAATTATGAAATTTGCCAAATACGCTATTGGTCAAGTTATTTTAGTACAACCAACCACAAAAATTAAAGTACCGTAGTAGTTTTAATTATTTATTCAATTCATATTTATTTACAGAATTTATACCCAACACAACTGTTTTAAACACTGTAACGCGTCTGATTTTCCACGCAATAACTTTTCTATTATTTTTACTATTTTTGTATATTTTATGATGTTAGATGTTTTCCTCTGCTTCTCATCTTCTCTTTTGACTTTATTTAAATAATATTTCCCTTCCTTTTTTAAAATACTTATATACATGTAAATATTATGTTTTTCTTGAACTTTAATCCCTAATCTCCTATGCCAAGCCTCGACCGCATTAGTAGTACGATGGCGTTCATTTGCACAACACCACATGTCCTGAGAAATCCTTTTTTGCCATTTCTCAGTAAAATAATTTTGAAAATTTTCCGCCCTGCTATCATTTTGTGGCATCATCTCAAGTATAGCTAACCATCCTTCAGGAATATACTGATAGGGCAGTAACGCTAGATTCGTAGTTAGTCTAACAATTTTTTTCAGATTGTCGTCAGCCATCATCCCAAGTGCTTTTGCTTTTTTATAAATAGCTTGGTTAAAATGGAAAAAGCAGCCTTTGGTAAGCACATCAGGGAAAATGCTTTTTGCCGCGTTAATTATTGCCATTTCGTAATCACATTTTAGAAAATGCACATCAAGCTTGAATTGGAAACGCAAAACTGAGAATACTCTCTCATAGGTTTGCTGAGTTTTATTAGGCATGAGGCAAAAAATATGGGAATATTATTAGTGCTTGCTCTTGTACTGCCCACCGTCTACTGTACTGATAAAAGTTGAAAAATAGGCGGGTTGTATTTTTAACCACTAAACCCTAAAAGTGCCTTCTACAACAATCAAATCCATATTTAATGCTATTTCTACACCGCAAACATAGAAAGGAGGTAACAATTGATCCAAATTAAACCTCAGAATACTTCAATTCTATTTTACTACATTTTAATTAACCAATATTGTTTTTAATATAATATGCGTAAATAAAACAGTTTGTTCAGAATAATTTGTATACACACTATGTTAAATTTTTCCCAAAAATATTTAAAAATGGTCATAATTTGGGTACCTATAACGGGCGCCTTCTCCTTTTGTAAGTTCTTACAAATTATGTAATTCAAAATGCATGTTTTCATCGACAGTACATAGACTTGACCAATAGCGTATTTAGCAAATTTCATAATTCGACAAACAGACGATTCGACGAACTACAGCTTTGACCATTGTCATATTGGACGAAATGCCGATTTGACGAATATCAGATTTGACCAATGTCGTTCAACCCGACTATTTATACTGTCGGTTGACGGCACTTAGTGGAATCTGCTACACGTGGAAAAGTATAATATGTGTTTTTGTGCAATATGCACAAAAACACATATACTTTTCCACTGTTATATGATAACAGTATATGAAAACAGTGGAAAAGTATGTGTTTTTGTGCAATATATTTAAATACTACTTTATCTGAATCTGACGTTAATCTTAAGCAATCTTGAATTTCAGTCGAAATAAATTATGACCCGAAAATATACCAGATATTATCTATTCAAGGAATATCTATTAATAACTTAATACAACCTAAGGCCATAATTAATCTATAAGGTGTGCCGATGCTGATACAATTGCACTAAGTTTGACCTGAAATTTGAAGAGTGGGTGTTGATTTATTGCGTGAACGGAATGATACTATCTATCTAATCCTCCATCTAGATCATGAACACCTTTATTTAAATCCAAACACGATGCAGTGTGTTTATATTGTAGGCACCTGCTATCAAACTGAAATTCCCAAGATCAATGAACAATTTATTAGTTACGTAATGGGGGCAAGCTTATTGCCTTTGAATAGTACTATTCCCTATTCTATGCTTTGGGCCCCAAAAATTTTATAACACACAAATTTAAAACATAGTCTAAAATTATTTACGTCATTTATGATTGTAAAGCATTTTCTGGTCTGATTATTTTGCATCATTATGTTGTTAGTTTTGTTACAATTCGTCGTGAACTAGTTCCGTCTTCCAACCATGATGACACCAAAATAATAAGTAGGTTTCCATGGTGCTCGTCTTCATAGAAAATAGGTCATAAACACACAATATGCTTTGTTCCTTAAGCTTTCACATCGTAATGCGCATTATTATACCGATGCCCTTTCAGTTGTAAGTCTGATATCTATTGGCATCTATTGAACAAATCGTAGCCACAAGGTAGATATTATGTATTGATTGTTGCTATCAGATTACTCATCAGGCTCATTGTAGTAATATCTATTTATTACAAGCTGACGCACGTGGCTCCGCTCTCAACCAGTAACTTCCAGTACCTAATATATTATTAACGCACAATGTTTCTGGTCTGCAAAACGTGAATGGATTTTAATGAAATTTAAAAATATTATCAGAGTCCATCTCAAATCAGCAAATCTCAAAGACTTTATAAATACTCCGGTAGTAACCCCATGGGGATAGGAAGCGAGAAACTATTCCACGCGGGCAAATCCGAGCGTCAGCTAGGCTAGTACCAACTGAATTTCAACAATTCGGTAATGTCACTACTTTAGTGCCGAATACTACCACGATCTCTCTCTTGTAAGTACTCGAGAGGGCACTCTTGGGGCAAATAATTGACGCTTAGGTTACTGTAGCTACTTACAAGTACAATACTACTAACATCGAAATTATCTATAAGATATACCGCTCGTTAACTTTCCTACGTCCATTAGCCAATGTCAATTGACTTTCGCTTACCTGCACTACAAGTGAACGATAAACCTATATTCTATAAGTAGGTATCTATTACCCTCTTATTTACACCGGTAGTTTGATAATTGCAATATGTGTATGAAAAGGCTTATCAATCAATCTACTTCGAGGACCGCCAACGACTTGTCCAATTTTTCCTCCTCTCTATGATATGTGAGTACACCTTATTATGTACAGGCAATGCATCAAGAAGCTATCAATAAGCAAAAGCTTCTACAAATAATCACAATGCCACTTAAATAAAATAAATCATAATTTACGCTTCAGTGCGTTCCTTTTACTCATCCTGAACTCTGTTCGTCCTTAAGATCGCAACTAACTGTGATCTCTCACAGACGTCACACTTCCACTGCCAAATAGATGATGAAATTTTAGATGATGAAATTGAAGACAGTCATTTCTTGAAGTCTAAAAGATTATTACATAATTGAATTTAAATTGATAATCATCCACCGGGCCTTTTCCCAACCCAGTTGGGGTCGGCTTTCCAGTCTAACTACGACGCGGCTGAACTTAGATATTTTCTGTGAAGCGACTGCCATCTGACCTCCCACACCCCATGTAGAAGTTCTGTAGTTAGACTAGTCGGATTTAGCTTGGGGCTCAACTACCCGTAACGACTGCCATAGATGCTCGTACGGCAACTCGCACCCGAGTCACACGACGGCTTAACGTGCTCTGCGAGGCACGGAGGGGTATCAATGGGTTTAACTTCAAAATGGAATATGATATTAATGATAAAAAAATTAAAGAAGTTGTTGCAAAGTTTAAAGACCGAAAGCTGTCGGCATAGCAACTTCAATAAAAAATATAAGTGCAATAACCCATCACAAGGCCATTTTTCAATGTGTCTACTCAACTAGTTATTTTTTCGTTTAGACACAGTAACATAGGTATGTTAGCTAAAACATTACGAAACTCGCAGCTTTACTCGCCTACTTCAGAGAAAATACATAAATAATACGAGTAGGTACAAGTGTAACAAATATTGCTTAAGTTTACCAATAGAAATTAAAATAGCAATACTGTCGAATATCAGTTAACAGTAGTATTTCAAAATCTATCGTTACTATTCCTGGTTTTAGAATTGACTGGTCAATGTTATATATTATAGCTATTTGATATTCATGTAGTGTAACATCGAAATGTATTGTACTACGACATCAGTGGCCCAGTGTCAATTACTGCCAAAGGTCAATCAGGGAGGAAGGAAAAATCCTTCCTCAAACTAAATATCGGTCCCAAGTAAGGTCCTTGTAGCACACCCTATTTTTATAAGTGAATACTTTCAACATTTTATTATGTTTAATCAAATGACTGATCCGAATCAGAGGAATGTTTAATTACTGATATAACATTAACATACTTTTAAACGTAATAGTAAATATTACACATTTTGTATGGACAATGATGTTGCAAGCATATTGAATAACATTGAATATTTAATTTAAACTTGGTGGTGTGTACAAAATTAAAATTAATGTTATTGTGTATTAGGGATTGGAAGTGTGAACTTTCCAAATTATACAAATCAATTGTATATAACTAATTACAGGAATATTGTGTCAAAAATCTGTTGTATACATACCACATTGATCTTGCTGAGTACATGGTTTATCTGTTCCTTGCTGCACATTTTGGTTTTTTTTTTGTTTCGTCCGGATCCTTTTCACTCTCACATTTTATAACTTACACTGATTAGTCCTAGTGTTACTGACGTCACAGTACCTAAAGCACGGGATGGTTATTATTCTTTGAGACCAATTCGGAGCATATTTGATAATGATAATGAACTCCAGTGAAAATAATTTATTCAAGATAGTCAGCACCAATTAACTGATATTTCACACACTGCAGTAATTGACTACCAGAATAATGTACATGTCATTATCACACATGCAATACTTCTTTACAAGTTGTACGAAATCCTGCAATAGATACTCTGATAAGTTTAACAATCGAATAAGTCAGCGATTCGGGTAACTGCTAGCTGAAATGCATTTTACGAAAGTTCCGTTGCAAAATTAGGTGTAGGTATTACACAAATACTAATTGAATTACTTATAACTGAGACTGAATTTTAGATAAAATATAAGAAACATGTAATCATAAACTTTGCGTGCAGGTTATTAAAAGAATAATGTCAAAACCATAACGAAATAAAGTAATAACATTATGTTTTGATAATAATATGGTCTGAGTAAGTTTTTAACTAAGTTTTATTGAAAATTCATTACGTGAAATGAATGCAGTTACTAGAGGAAGTTGCTCTACTGAAATAGGCTGATTATAATGTATTGTAATATTTGGTTGTTATAATAATTTAGGTGAAAAAGAGTATAATAATTTCTTCTGTAAAGTATGTTAGAGATCGAATGAGAATGTAGACAAGACTGTTTGGACTTGAATATAGAGAAACTAAATTAAGTCCCACGTCAAAGGGACTGCCCACCTGGCATAACATTAATTTTATAGTCACCTCGCGAATATACCTGCTGCACAATTAAATTAAAATTACCAAGCCCCAGCCGTCAGTGAAATCGCCATATAAAAAGATCAATTTCACCGAATTCTTGAATACGTTCCAAAACTATTGCTAATAAACATGTTATATCATTTTGATGAATATTTATGATACTTTACGATATTTTAAATTACTATTAGTGTTATTAAATATTAGCATAGTTTTGGTTTATTGACATAAATTGTAGGGGAAGACACATACGAGGTCAGGTCACTGAGTTCACTATCGATGACCTAAAGACCACTGGCCGTCAAAATTGATTTCTTTCTGTCTCTCTTTCACTGTATTTGGGGAATAACACTTACACAAACACAAACACACAGAGAAGCTGTTTGCAATTCATGGGAAAACGCATTTATGAAAAGTAAGAGTACAGATCGGCAGATTGACCAGTAATCTAGGTCGCCCGGTAGACGGCTTCAGAGATAAATGAAAGGATATCCGTGGGTATGGTTTTGCCATCATGGTAGTGGAAAGAAACAATAGAAATATGAAAACCATCGAACAAAGAAATTGCTCCTGATGTTTCATGAGCAATTTCTCTTATGTTACTTGTTAGTAAAGTATCGTTATTTTTAGTAAATTCCCCTCAGTTCCCCCAGTGTTAATTAAAAATGCTTGAGTCAGGAGTAGGTACTCATCATTAGTACGAATAACAGGCCACTACAAGTCATGTTATTAATAAGTTTACCAATATATTAACTACAAAGTTAAAAACGTCGACTATTTTGGCGTCAACATCAGATTAATGTGTCCTCAATAAAAAGGTAATTATTATTATTTTAACACAAAACTACATAATCGAAGTTGCACAATTCTGAAAAAAAAAATGTTTCTTTTCGTTGTTTCTGATGTTACGTCGCTAAAACCGGTTCAGCAGACGGTGCGCCAGAATTTTAATTCTTTTTTTACACATTCCAAAGAAAACAAAAGTGGTATATTGTGTAAATTGATAACTAACTGAGTAATTTCATACCTGTGCGTTTAAAACATATATCTAATAAGTAGAAAAGCTTTCACATAAATATCGTTTTGTATTTCATTCTGTAATACATTTAAGGCCCTGTTTGAAATTAATGCTGATCAAAGAAATATCACTTCATTGATTTTATGGTTTATTGTTTATCTCAGGACCATGTCTTCCGCGTAATGACATTACAACTCCTAAAAGGCTATGTAGCCTTTGGTGTATTATTAGTAAGTTAGGACAGAATTATTTGACATTAATAATTTAAGTTAAGAACTTGATTTGAAATGTACTTAAACGTTTATAGTGACGGCAATACGTCTAAACACTTGTGTTAAACGATTTCGCTGTTTCACTTTCACTAATACCAACAGATGTGTCTGCAAGTTTTATAGACTCGTCCGATGAAGGTCTTATATTTGATTTCGGGTCAACGAAAACTTCTACACTTGTAGCTTTCTTTATACTCTATGTTATGTTATCTATATTAATATAATATTAGATTAACAGGAAAGAATTGATTGTTTGTTTGAATAGGCTGTTACTCTCAGGGCAGCTATCTCTATACTAAGTATATATAGAGCGCTGATAAGCGGTCTGCACCACAACAACAACCACTCTGCACGTCAAAACAGTCAAACAGTCGAGGACGACGTAACGTCACTACAGCTTCCCAGTTTAAGTTGTTGCGTGGCAAAAAATGGAACTAATTATTGATTAAAGTTATTGTTCTGAGATCTTGTTTTTGACGTGTTTTAATGTAATGTGGTGCCCCTAGTGGAACGCAAACATATATTGGGCAACCTATATTCGAGCCGCTTCTTATTTGCCACCAAGAAAACGGATGACCCTCGCCCTCTATATAATATAGAAACTTCATGCTGTAACTACTGAAACGATTTTTAAATTTCTTTCACTGTAGCTACATTATTCCCGAGTGCTATAAGCTACTTTTTATCCCGTAAATGTGTTCCCATGGGAATTAGGATGGGAATGAGAAAACTAAGTCACGAGGGTGGACTTGCAGTAACCAGCCATGTTATTATAATTTAAGAGATAATTAAGAAATATGTTAGTATTTTAACTAGTTTGTAATTAATATCAGATCGTGTATTGTTTTAATATTAATAAGATTGATCTGTCCGTAATATTTCATAAGCTATGTTTTTAAAGTACAGTTGCAAAATACTGTTTATTATCTTTACGACATACGACATGTTATTAAATGTTACAGGATAGTTAACTTGTGATTGGAACTTAATTGTAATTAAAAACTGTAGAATAGAAGTTTAACTACTTAGTCAATACAACGTCAATAAATATGATGTTGAAAATGATAAACGTAAAGAAACCTGTAGGTAACAGGCTAGACAGGAAACATTCGTGTTTGACAATAATCTATTCCTATAAAAAAATATAACTGAACTATACCATCCTTGTATTAACTGATCGCTGCGGCTCCGCCTGCGTGATATAGTTTTCTCGTACCCGATTCCAGTGGGAACACATTACCGGGATAAAAAGCCTATGTTCAGCTACAAATTAGTGAAAGAATTTTCCAAATCGGTTCAGTAGTTACGGAGACTATTCGCTTCAAACAAACAATTAAAACATTCCTCTTTATAATAATATAGAAAAAGATAGAAATAGGGAATGTCCCCCTTAGCTCTCGAGAACTGCTTATGCTGCAATGATGGTTGACCCCTCTATGGATAGCCCTCGATCCGGAGGCAACCCAAAAAATTGAAAATTTGACCTAGCCCTAAAGGGTCAAAAGTTATAGGCCAAAACCTATGGCGTGCTGCGGCGCGAAGCACCGCGCAAGACGAAGAGTTGAGAATAAATATGGGTACAGCAGAGACTGGAATGACCCCAAATAAATTGACATTATATTATTTAAATACAATTTTCATATTTGAGCCGTTTGGCGTTGAAACACGGGTCATGGAGTCCGAGCGCGCGCCGCCTTTATAGAGACATTGCTAAACGATTAATCGTTCTTCTCAGGACCAGAAGGCTGGCTATTTTCTGGCCCAAAGAATAAGTATCGCCATCCAACGTGGCAACACAACCATCATCCCAGTCAGCAATGACGCAGAGGATTTTTTTAAACGACTGTTTGTAGTGTAAATATTTTTGTACATAATTATGTAAATTGTTATTCTTATTGTCAATAAGAATATTTAAGTTGTAAAATTACATTTTCAACTAAATTGCGAGTTGGTAAATTGTCATCATTATAGAATTCCACAGTTTTGCCGCAGTTCGCGAAGCTGCACATTTCTAAATCATACGCCTGAGTTGGGTTTTGTAAAATTGTTGCACCATTTCAGTTAACTGTGAATTATATTCATTAAATCCTGCCTACGGTTATGATTTATACTCTCTTTCATAATCCTTTTGAATTTCGTATGAATTATATGAACTAAAATGTTATTTTATAAAGGTAAATATAGTATGGGCCATTCTGATATTAATTCGATTTTTATGATACTGGTAAGTGGTTATCATGATGATTATGAAATGCCAAATATTAACGAACAATACAGAATTATGAAAATTTTAACTATGTTAAGTTTTTTATAATTTAAAAAATAAATAAAGAACACCAATGCGCGTCACATATCTAAGATTACTTTTATTGTGTTAAATGTAATTTAGTGTGACGTCGTACTTATCGTGAGAAACACTTGTAAATTATTACTTATAGAAGTCCGAAAACTTGACAAAGGAAGTAGGTAGGTACCTACTGTCGAATTGTTCTTTCTCGAAATTAAAAAGGTCACTGAAGCTACGAAGCGTGTTGGGTAAGGGGTTGGACTTGCAATATTATAAGACAAAAATTACCCGAATCGGTCCAGCCGTTATCGAGTTTTAGCGAACGGCAATTCATTTTTATATGTATAGACTAGTTGTTCCTGCGAACTTTGTATCACCTTAGAATAAAGATAAATTACCTGAACTTCCACGAATATTTCAAAACCAAAATTAGCCAAATCGGTGTAGCCATTATCAACTTTTGGCGGGACAGACGAACAACTATTCATTTTAATATGTATAATAGAAGAAAGAAAGATAATTAGTTAATTTAATTATAAAAATTAATGCATATTCTCATGAGATTATATTTGTATTTAAATCATATAAAAGTCTTTGAACTGTGACAGCTATACGATAAAAACCGGCCAAGTGCGAGTCGGACTCGCGCACAAAGGGTTCCGTATCAAAACGACAAAAAAATCACGTTTGTTACTAGGGAGCCGACTCAAAAGAAAAAGTATTATATTCTGTTTTTTAGTATTTCCTGTTATAGAGGCACCAGAAATACATCATCTGTGAAAATTTCAACTTTCTAAATATCACGGTTCACGAAACCTGGAGACAGTCGGACGGACAGCGAAGTCTCAGTAATATGTTTTACCCTTTGGGTACGGAACCCTAAAACTAATAAAATTTAAGCTGTACAATGATTCATTCGCATTGCTTTAAATTTGTCTAATGCCGCTTACTATGCAAGTGATATTTGGCATGAAGAACTACTATTTCGTGCAATTTATCGAACAAAACCCATTTCTAAGTACTGTTAGATCATAAAATACGTTGAGAAACGTCTGTTATTATCTGCTACTGAAGAACAAATGGTCATAAAAACAAATCATTAAAAAGTACCGCCAAAAACTAATTAGATCTAATCTTTTTAGTGTTATAGTTAATAACGTCTTCATTCATTTACCTCTGCCTACCCCCTTGAAGAGATAGACGTGTATATTTATTTATTTAAAGTTAAATCTAACAGATAGGATCATTTTGTATAGATAAAGTAACTAATAGTGGGTAAGAACCAGAAAAGCTGCACCAAAACTTTCACTTCTAAACATGACTA
Organism: Nudaria mundana; assembly: GCA_963556515.1. Classification (NCBI taxonomy): domain Eukaryota; kingdom Metazoa; phylum Arthropoda; class Insecta; order Lepidoptera; family Erebidae; genus Nudaria; species Nudaria mundana. The sequence continues at coordinate 16,357,577 of OY748298.1, forward strand.
AAAAATTAGTAGTAAAACATGACTACCCTCTTAACGTTAATAACTTGAGGAAATGTTTTACAAACAGGTGTATTTAAGTACCTACCTATCCTGGAATACTATGTTCTAAGGGCTTACTAGATAATAGCATTAGGTAACGAGATAAATATGTACGAATAGGGCCGTCGCTAAGTGAAGAGTCATGTAAAATTAGGTACTCAAGTTGCGTGCATTGTACTGCAATGTTGCAACCGAATGCTTCGGCATAAAGGTTAGGGCGAATGGACCTTCTAAATTTTATTACAATAAAATAGATAGAATACCTTTTTGGAGAAATACACATAGTAATCACATTACTCGAAGGGGTAGGTAGAAGTACTAGGTATGCAATACATTCTGCTGTTGCAATAATTGAGCTGAGTTTGTCGATCCAGGTCGAACTCCTAAACGACTAGACCGATCTTTATGAATTCAGATATATGCACTCACGGTGATGGTCACTATAACCGTGCCAAATTTCAAAAAGATCGGCCCAGTCGTTTAGGAGGAGTTCGATAACGAACGAAATAGAAGAGTCGTCTAAGAAAGAGCTTCGTAAACTCCGCTCAATAATACGAGTATACACTATACACACACTTTTCGGGAGTATCTTTGATTGGACCTATGTAATAGAGAGGGAGGTTATTCTACCGAGAACTTAGACGTTTGGCTCGTCAATTGATCGGCAGGTTGTACATTTGGTGGCGAGTTTAGCTTAAATATAAGTGTTCTATGTTTAATTATAAAGTAATAAAACAACTGTACTTTCGAGATCATTGGTTCACACGATAAAATATGCGGGCGTTACAGAATTTATTATAGTATAATATAATAACGTTCTATTGAATAAATTAGCTAATCAACGTTTGTCATTAAGTAAATATCGTAAATTCCAATAAACAAAAGATATATCGCGTGCTCGATAATACCGGAACTAATGAAACCATAAAATAGTAATAGATTCGGTTCATCGCTCCCCAGAATGTAGATTACAAATGCTAATGGGGGTACTGACTCGCAAATTCAAGGTAAACACGGTCATATTCAGTCAGGTAAATTTTCATGCTTTTATTCATGAAACGTTTCAGTGTTTTTTAACAATATAATCGTTATAGTTGAAAATCTATTTATTATTTATCTATTTATTATTATAAAAGCTAAATGGCTAGCTCGAAAAATCTGAAAAAAATCATGATGGCCCATGTAATGAATTTCGAAGGAAAACTATAAGGAATAAGATAACTTTATTTGTTCAGGAGTTATAGAGGCTAATACAGGTGACTACAGAACCTTATTTTACGCGTCGCCCGACACGCACTTCACCGGGTTTTTTTTTAATCATTTATTTACTGTGTTCCGCTATCGACGAAAGAATACCGATTTTTTCACTCCGTAAGTTCCATTTAAAAGCTGGCAAGGCTCGCTGCTAGGTACCTACCATGCGTACCAAAATATTAACTTCTTAGCATGTATTTTTACAAAACTGTAATTTAATTTTAAATGAGTATTCTTGGGCTGGACTCGAACCAGCAACTGATTCATTTTGTAAAAAATATTTGAGAATAAGTTAGCATACTTCATTGCTTTTAAATAAATTTATTAAATGAGTAGGTTAGCAACTTTTAAGAATTAAGGATACACGAATTCTAAGACATTTTTCAATGTTTAAAATTTCATCATAAATATTAAAAATACCTACCTATGCAATATAACTTAGCAACAGCGTAGCTTATAAGTATTTACGAATTAGTTATGTAGTTAATGTTTCTCATAAAAAAAATCTCCAGAAAACGACATTACCATAAATGGCACCATGACCAACATGTCCAAAAGGTCTCAAAGAAAAATAAACTCGCGCACAAAATACCCACAAACAGCACAAGTTCCACTAAAGAAAAAAAATACAGACGTTTTAGGCGCGACCGGCAGATAACATTCGATAGTTGGATAATGTTTAGCGCGAACGTGTTGCGTTTGGCGCACGCGACAGGTGACTGCACACCGGGCTGCGCATACGCAGGCGCCGGCCACAGTCGACCAATGCAGTACCGATCGAAATCGCAACCGCTGAACCAAAGTAGGTAGCGATGTCACAGAGAAAATACCTAATTGTAGAAAACAACTATCATCAGTTCACAGTGCTTTACTGTAAAGTGAGTCGACGATTTTGATTGACGAGATCGCTCTCACCTGTAACAAAAGGAAACAGTGGTTACATGAGATTGTTAAAATAAACAATCTTATTGCTCTTATCTTGTTGCTTGTTAAAGATATGAATTCAGCAAATATCAGGACAAAGCGTCTTTTAAAAAATTTACATACAATAACTAGCATTATAATTGAATGCAACAGGTAGGTACAGGGTACAGCGCTGTCAGATAATGATATGAAAGTAACTATTATAATTGCTTGTATACTCTCCAGAAACTGAAATAGGTACCTAACCTATTACGTTGGGGTTATAGAATTGGCTAAGTGGGTGTCATAAGCACTTCTGTCCAACCCTTTGGGGATATAGACCTGATTTGAGTGTTTGTGTATAGACTACATGGTTGGGTAGGTACTTTTCAACGACTTAGCGGTAGGATCGTAATGTAATTTGAATAAGAGATAAATTCTCCGGGAAAGGACGTATATTTACAATAACTGAAATGAAGAGATCGAAACTACTAACATCAGCCAGTATTAGCTTCAATAATTGCCCTATAAATATATACTACTAGTGGTCGCCCGCGACTTCGTCCGCGGGGTAATTTGGATTTTTTCCCGTTCCCGTCGCGCCGCGTCATATTTTGAACAATTCACACAATATCTTTATAAATTGTAGCCTATGTGTTATTCTGATGTATAAGCTATATTATTGTAAAGTTTCATTAAAATCCATTCAGTAGTTTTTACGTGAAAGAGTAACAAACATCCATCCATCCATACATACATACATACATACATACATACATACTTACATACTTACATACTCACAAACTTTCGCGTTTATAATAATAGTAGGATGTAGATACTTTTAGTAGAAACAGATCCGAACCGGTTGAAGAAAGAAACTAATTAAAATTAAGACATACAGGAGAGGTGCTCGTGGTCTAGTGGTAACCGACAATATTAATACATTGCAAAGGTTAAGCAACCATTTCTTAAGACACTGAGACCCCTCCGTGCCTCGGAGAGCACGTTAAGCCGTCGGTCCCGATTGTCATAAGAACATCTATGAAGGCAGTCGTTAGGGGTAGTTGGAGCGCTTAAAAATCCGACCGGTCTAACTACAGAACTCGATATCGCCCATGGGTTGTGAAGATCAGACGGCAGTCGCTTCACGGAAAATATCGAAGTTCAGCCGAATCACAGTTACCTAGACTGGAAAGCCGACCCCAACTAAGTTGGGAAAAGGTTCGGTGAATGATGACAGACAGACATACATCACGACTATATCCCAGCCAATAATTTTGTTATACACGTAATAGTAAGGGGTATTGCCTATTGCCGTTACTGGGCACTATAGCCAGGATAGGTGTTACATATAACTAAATAGAATCACTGCAATGCGAGCGAAAAGAACTAAAGAAAATATTGCATTTGACAATGCAATAGCAGTTTCTAATACTCACGAATTAATTTGTTACATTGTTTAGCAAAAACAAAACAACAAATTCAAAACAATTTCAAATTCAAAGTTGTTTATTAATATCATTGTTTGTATAGATACGCCAAACAATGAAGATTATAAGACGCAGACTTTCAATCAAGATAGGGTAGTGATAAGGTAAGATAGGGTAATGTATCCATCAACTGATGTGATAAGAGTCAAGGTCGAGGAAAATTTATTAAAAGACCTTGTAGCATATTACCTGAGATCCATCATTTTGGGAAAATTTTACAAAGTTTTCTACAAAACCCGAGATGTCTTAATAATGTGGTTAACAAATAATTGAATTTTTTGTAAATTCAAAATAACTCAAGATATTTTTTTAGCATGTCTTCTTCCTTTAATTCAGGAAATCGTCTCTTAGATACATTTCAGACTACTTCGGTGGCGTGGTCGGTAGGCTTTTGACATCGGAGTGTCGGGTTCGACTCCCGGGTCGCATCAAATATTTGTGTGATAAAGATAAAGATGTATTTATTTGTAAAACATGTGTTATGTGTATCAACAGCGTTGAATGCATAGGTGTCACAGATATTTTTAAAGATTTGTATCAACATGCTTAGCCAAAAAATATGACATACAAATATTATAAGTAGTTTTTTGATTATTACAGATAAGTATAGTTAATTAAATGTCAGCAATATAATAATATAGTATACAATATCAGGTAAAATAAAATAGGTATTATTACAATTAAAATTACACAAACAAAAAAAAAAAAAAAGAGAATGTGATCCACAAATGCTTGTTTAGTAGTTTGGGTTTTTTCCATACATAATAATGTACAGGTATCAAGCTTCGTTTCCGCTAAGCGTTGTGCGACATGTCCAATAAAAACTACCAATATTTATTGAGTGAGTTACAAACACTCCAACATCTTCAAATAATACCTTTAGGTAAGTAGTAGGATAATCCATGCTATAATGAGGCAAAGGATAGTGTCGTTGCGTAGTAGGCTCTAGCTATGTAAAAATTCCACAGTAATGTAAGTACTTGACACAGACTGTGTACTCGTATTTAATACAATTGACAAAGAATGGATCCAGAAGCTGACGAGTAATAATAGTAATTTATAGTGTTGACAATGTAATATTGGTGGCCATATACCTGTGGATTGATATATTATTGTCTTGTACCGACTTAGTGTTCCGGAGGCCTATAGGCTTTTAGGCTTTTTTTGTAGGCTAGCCTTCAAAATTAGCTTCGCTGTAGCCCCTTAATTAATAATTAAGGGGCTACAGCGGGATAAAAGCCTAAAAAGGCTTTTAGGCCTTTCGGCTAGGCCTTTTTCATAGCCTTTTTTTGTATACCCGAGGACTATAGGCCTATAGCCTTTTTGTAGGCCAGGCGCATATTTAAAAGACTTGAAAGGCTAAAAGCCTATAAAGATTTTGAGTCCTTTAGGCTAGGTCTATTTTATTTATTGTTCGAGTATAATAGTCGTCAACTAAATTATACGATTTTAAATATTGTTTCATATTGCATGACTATTTAACTAACTTTTGGGTGTGCTGGGAGACACCTAGGCTATAATCGTCTACTGTACTCATAGTACAGAGAATACCCTTGTTTGAGAATATTTTTACAGCACATCTGACCTAACACTTCGGTCTTTATACCGCCCTTATGTCTGGGGCATAAGCATAAGCGTTAACTTTAAGTATCTGAGTGTTAAACGTACATCGGATGAGACAAGCAAGCGCGTTTATCATATCTGATCGAGACAGAGGATACAGATGATAATTTATTTTTTAAATTTACCACATTTACAATCTATGGTGTTTGGTATTTTATCAATACCTGCCACAAGTGTCCCCAGCGAATAATCATTCTCTAAGGCAGGAAATTTCATTAATAAAAATAATAGTTTAAAAAAACCAAAAAACACACTTTTATAGAGAATCCAACTAAAAAGTAGAAAATAAATTTTAATAAGTTTGAATTAAGAATAGTGTAAATAAGAAATAAATGTATATTATTGTAAAAAAAAGCGTGAGTGTGAATATACATTTATTTCCTAAAACAATGGTATATGGTATATGATGCTAGATTTTTTATATAATTGCACTAATTTCGCTAAATAGAAGACATTATGAACGTCGACATATTATGTTTCACCTACTCACGAGGCATTCTCAAGACTGTCTCCAAAGAGAAAAGAGAACGGGTTGTTCTCTTTTTTTTATTTAATTTTAAATAATTTAATTAGTGCAATTATATAAACTCCCTCTGTGGCACAATGGTACTATGTACGGACTGCCACGCTCGAGGTTTCGGGTTCGATACCCGGGTCTGGTGGATAATGTATAATTCTCTTTAGAATTTTACCCAGATAATTATCCCAGAGTCTGGAACTTGTGCCCGGTAAATGGCAATAGGCTCGCCCCCTATTACTTGGGACCTGACATAGCTGGCGAGATGTGGATGTGTTTGCACACCTCTGCCTACCCCTTCGGGGAAAAAGGCGTGATGCTATGTTATGTTTAATTGTATAAAAAATCTAACATCATATACTCAATTGTTTTATCATGGACTTTCGCCAGGTAACGCCTGACTCCATTCAGTATTTATTTCTTATTTACACTATTCTTATGTAATTCAAACTTATTAAAATTTATTTTCTACTGTTTAGTGGGCTTCTCCATAAAAGCGTGTTTTTTTAGTTATTTTAAACTGTTATTGAGGGAAGCGAGCCGAAGGCGAGCGGAGCTCTCAACGGGTGACTCAAATTATTTTTCAAACGATGTATGTTAAATTGTTTCTCGGCGAATACTTGACCGATTTCGGATTTTCTCGCACTCATCAAAAGCTTACAGAATTACCCAGGTTCTTACGAAGCCAGAATTTTGAATTTCGATCAAATAAAAATAATTTAATTGATGGTAAAAATTCCCATAGCGTAATGACAAAAAATACTTTGACAGAGTTATATCGCTTTGAATCAAAACTCGCTTCGCTCAAATATATGCTGCAGCGTAACGGTACGTTTCGCGACTGCGGCGACCTAGTTTTCATTTTTTTTGTAATTTTCAATCGAATTATTGCATTGTCATCGGTCTTTGACAGGTGTGCAAAGTTTGAATTAAATCTGATCGTTCAAAGTAGGGCAAAATCGAACCCAAAAGAGTCGGTTACAAACATACATACAAGTGAAGCTAATGAAAGCGTTTTAAAAATGGTCTGTGTGATAAACATATAAGATCTTCAATATGCTTGCATCATGGCTAATTTTTTAGGAAATAATATATAACAAGTATTTCTAATTTCAAATAATACTCGTTTTCATTAAATTTGAAAATAAATAAAAATAAACACAATACAAAAATAAATCTTGTTTAATTCATACTAAGTCATGATCTAAATAATGGATATAGATAGCCTCATAATAAGCCTACTACTTGAAAAAGACTTCAGTCGCTTTAGGCTATAGGCTTTTTTAAACCTATAGGCTTTTTAAAGTGAGTAGCCTTTTAAAAACCTACTATTATATCATGGCCATCAAAAAGAACTAATAGGCTTAATTTTAAGCCTAAAAGCCTATAGGCCCCGGGAACACTGTTTGTACCCCCATGTAGCCATCAATATTCCAGGTAGCTATAATTGTAATTATGATGTGAATTTGTATTTTAAAATAACCATGACATGTGTATAATTTATAATAAACATTACCTTTATTTACAATAAGAATTACAATTTACAAAATATACATAATTATAGACTAAAAATATTTACATTACAAAATATCGTTTAAAAAATCCTCCGCGTCATTGCCGACTGGGAAGGTTCCCAGAATGCTGGCTGTGTTGCCACGTTGGATGGCGATACTTATTCTTTGGGCCAGAAGCATCGATTAGGCGTTTAGCAAACGTTTCTATAAAGGCGGCGAGCACTCGGACCCCATGACCCCAGTGTCTCAACCCCAAACGGTATAATTTATTTCCTATTGAAGCAATTTATATGGGTCTTCAAGTCCTGAAATAAATGATTATTATTATTATAATAATGCGTAGGTCACACTATAAGTTTTGCGTAACTTAAAAAAACAACATGTTAAAACCAAAATATTATGTTTATTGCTTTTGCATAATACTCTTCTTTACATTTTAAATTTTTTTTCATGCGATCGAACCATTTTTTAATACAGGAGGACCACAGATCTGAAGGCATGTTTTCTACGTGCTGATTGAACGCTATCACTGCCTCTTCGGAGTTTGTAAAAGTGAAACCTCTGATCAAATCTTTGATTTCGGGGAAAATACAGAAATCACAGGGTGCTAGGTCGGGGCTATGCGCAGGATGGGTGACGAGTTGTACTTTTTCGGAAGCTAAAAATTACTTTGGTTTGTTGGCCGTGTGTGAAGAAGCGTTGTCATGATGTAAGAGAACGCGGCTTTTGGGTCGTCTTTCGCGAACTTTTTCTAACACCCTGGGTAAACAAATGGTAGAATACCACTCGGCATTAACACTCTTTTGATCTTCAAGTGGAATTGTACAGATGGGACCCGTAGCTGAGAAAAAAAACGCGATAATTTTTTTACCACCGTTTCTCGCCTGACTCACTTTTGTTGGCTTGTTCTCATTTTCAAACACCCATTCACAAGATTGCTGTTTTTTTTCGGGTTCAAAACAATAAATCCACGTTTCGTCTCCTGTGACAATGTCATAAACAGCATTAGAATGTCCGTGGTCGTACTTCAGTAGCACCTGTGAGCACCATTCCACGCGAGCCCGCTTCTGCTCCGCTGTCAGTTCATGAGGGTACCAACGACAACAAAGTTTCTGAACTTGCAATTCTTCGTGTAAAATTTTCTGGATTTGACTCATACCAATCCCCAAATAGTCCTCGAATTGTCTCATAGGTAATCCGCGGGTTATCTTCAATTAACCGCTTAACGGTAGCCACATTATTTTCGTTGACGGCAGTTGAAGGCCGCCCTTCACGAAATTCGTCATGTGAAGAAACCTCTCTCAAATTCAGCAAACCATCGCCTCACGGTGCTCAAACAAGGTCCTTCTCTCCCAAAAGTATTTTGAAGACGAGCGGCACAGTTAAAAGTTCTCTCTCTCCGCAAGAGAGAGAGAACTTTTAAAATCATAAAAAATCATCGCTCTAAAATCTTTTCGACTTGAATTCCATTTTCGTTGCATACGTAGAACTTTGATGTGTGATTAAAAACAATTGACGAATGATTTCCCGCCAATTGTTTTTTTTTATTACTAAGAAGGTTGCAACGTTTAAAAAAATATAACATTCGAAATTCAAATAGTTCCGATTAGCTAGAAGTGCAAAATTTTAGTGTGCCCCATGTATAAGTACCTACGACAGACGGATAAATACTTTAGTTATTGTAAATTACTTTTATCCTAGAAATAGTTCGCAGTGGAATGCAAGAATAAAATACGTGATTGTGTCTACCAGCTACTATACCAATAAATAGGTACTTAAAAACGATCTTTCCTTACATATTTCTTTCACAACAAACTTCAATTACATGAAAATAAATTGAGTTACGTTGAGGACCCATAAAACTAAATATCTTTTCTTCTATTGTGTTTCACGAGAACAAGTGTGATGATACATTCATTAATTGCGCAATTCTCTAGTTGTTTATATCTTCGCGGTTAGGTAATCCAATTTCTTCCAGACATTAGAACTATTACAATTTTATAAGTACAACATTCGTTAAGACAACTCTACAGAAGTCGCTATTGAGAGAATACACGTACGTACTTATTCAATAAGTAAGTCGTCTAACAAGCTTCGAGTGAGATTTCCGTGTTCAAGCAGGGAATCTGTTTCCTATTTCCCGAGTCTCATGGGAATAATTATATTAGAAGGATAAATAATTGCCTAAGTTACTCCTTATAACATCAGCTATCGGCCAGTGATAGTCCCGTTTAATTCGTTCAACCTTTTTCAGAGGTTAGCCGCGGAACAAACAGGCAGAAATACAAAAAGGATAATGATAATAGTAGGTATAAGCTTTTTGGCTAAAAGTCAAACTGCATGATTGTTTTAACTTGCCACGCAAAAGAAAGAAAGGAATGAATTTTTTTTGCCCTTGTTAATAAATAATCTCAGCTACCTAGTGAGTAACCAGAGACGCCCGGCAACGGACGTTAGAGCGGCCGCGGCTTTGGGTCGCGGAATTAAAAAAAAAGCTACCTTGTGACGGCCCCCTACAACCTAAATTCAAATTAAGTAACGATTTACACAAAAAAAATCGCTTCCTACATTTATATTCAGCTTCACCTCATAAATAACCATTTCCTACTCCTTCGTAATGGCTAAGAATTACGATAACTTCGAGATAAAAAGAGTTTTAAGAACACTTTGGAAACTCACGAATAGTTTTGGCAAATAACAGTTCAATGGTATTTGAAGCACATATCATAAATAATTACGTTTTTTAAGGTTTGGTAACTACAAAATGTAGGTACATTATTTAGTTCAAGATCTCACTAGAGTATATTTTGTAATAATATGTGACTCATTGTTTAAAATTTTAAATAGCCTACTGAGCCTTATCCCAACCCAGTTGGGGTCGGCAATCCAGTCTTACTGCGAAGCAGCTTAACGGCTTAACGACTGACATCTCATCTCCACAACCCCTTGGCGATATCGAAGTCATGTAGTTACATCTGTCAAATATTTTAGTGCTCCAAATATCCGTAACCATAGATGTTCGTATAGCAACCGTGGCCGAACGGCTTAACGTGCTGTTGGACGCAAATATACTTCTAATATCACATCAGTATGTTTCATATCACGTCAGCAATGTTATAAATTAACCGTAAAACACATTGGAAAAAGCTACTTAATACGTCAAATAACCATATCGGTGAATATCAACACTCAAAAGTTGTTTTTATTAATGTAACGTTACTTCTCGATATAGGTACTTATAGTTCTCGCAATTAACCGGTACAAATCGCAAAAAAACCTGCAGAATAATATCGTTGTCAAAAAACTAATCAACATCTTTCCAACGAAGGGGCAACGTAACTCTTTAACGTATCGAATTTTATGCAAATCATGTATAGGCTTAATAATTTAATTTTTTAGCGACGAATTTCATTTCCATAAAATATGTTATAGTGAGTTAACCTTAAAAGATAATATATGCTACCGCGGACTTTTTTTTAGAACTTTTAAAGAGGAACAATTCTTTAGTACATAATTTTAACATAACATTAACCATTTGATCAGCACACGCAACGGAAGTTCTCAAAAAAAATAAACTTCCCCGTTTTTTAAACATATTTCACTGCTGCTCCGCTCCTATTGATTATAGCGTGATGTTATACAGCCTATATACTTCCTCGATAAATGCCCCTTTCAACACAAAAATAATTTTCCAAATCGAACTAGTACTTCCTGAGATTAGCGCGTTTAAACATTTCATCATTTTCATTAGTAGAGATCATTAGAGATACATCGCCTACTGCGTAGTTTGAAGGTCAGCCCCGTCAGCTTGAAGGACACCTCCAACTCAGTTGGGGTCGACTTTCTAGTCTAACTGCGATTCGGCTGACCTTCGATATTTCTCGTGAAGCGACTGCCATCTGACCTCCACAACCCATGGGCGATATCGGAGTTCTATAGCTAGACTGGTCGGTTTTCAGTGCTGAAATATATAACGTTAAAAGATACACGTACATATAACCAGGCCTATATCCCCGAGGGGGAAATAGAGGTGTGTCCTGGGCCCCCATAATAGGGGGCCTATTACAGTTACAGGATTTAGTGTAAATTGACTCTGTCATCTGATGTCTGATTAGTAGCATAATCCGGCCACAGTTGTACGCGCGGATTAAATTTCGCTTATATCCGAATACTAGTTTTATTGCGTGATGTCACCTGACCTACTGATCTATGCACCAGTTCGTGAATTTATTTATGAATATCTATTTCGCCATATTATTTCCTTTCCAATTTGTGTATGTACTACGTTTGAATAACCTTTTTACCGCTCGTGTCGAATTTTGCGACGCATATTTCCGTGGCCCTACTGCCCGTGACGTATTTCTTATTTCTGCGACACTGACATAGGTTATAATCACAAAGATTCATAAAAAAAATCAGTACTGAAGTGTAAGAGGAGGATGTACTCACCAAGTTCTTAGCCGTTCTTGCGGTTTCAACAGATAGACTAAGCTAAGCTTGGGGAAAGATATTGACTTTCTTTCATCAAAATTAGATTGTGGGAAAATATTATAGTCATTTATTTGGGCGGAGCTGCGAGCATCAGCAAGTGCATGGGTCCTAAAGAGTTTTGACTAATATCTTGTCAATACTGTCAAGTACATGACGTGATCTTAATTGCACGCTACTTACATAACATTAATTAATGTAGTTATTGGTACCTATTACCGCATCTTTTCCGCGTAGGCAAAGTTGTGAGAACATAGGTAGTTAGGTACACAAACACCGAAGCCACGGATCCGGTTTTATGCTGGGTCTAATAGGAAATGGTCCTCACAGTTGATGTTGTATCTCAAAATTAAGCTGTATTGAATATGTGTCAGAGATATTTTGTGAGGAACTGCAGTTGTTACTTGGGTTTAATCATCCATCCCTCCATTCAGTAGCTGTATGTTGGGCTTACCATCCATCCCCCCCATTCAGTAGGTACCTATATGTTGGGCTTACTAACCATCCCTTCATTTAGTACCTGTATGATGGGTTTGCCATCCATCCCTCCATTTAGTCGTTGTATAAAGATGTGATTTTATGTGTGTGTGAAATCACAGTCGTTTAAATGGATTAATTTTACATTCAATTATGTGCTATGGCACTTCCATTACTGAGAGAAAATTTGATTTAATACTTCCTAACTTCCTACATATTTATCGTCCAACGGTAGTCTTTTCAACGGTTAAAGCAGTAGGCAGTAAAAAAATAAATATAATTTTACGCAAAATTTTATAAAAACCATTTGATTCACTTTCTCTTCGATTTTCTGTTGAGGGAGATACAAATCTAAATAAACAACTAAATAATACAACGATATATCTACATCGAAATTAAATCTAATAAAAATTGTCGTCATGCCAAATAAATATTCGTCTTTGCGAGTTATTGAGAGATCTTTCTAAATTATAATTTGCTATTATGGCCTGAATGTTCGAATACAAAAACATAGAGAGGCAAATGTACTCCTATGAAGCTCATTTAAAGAACTAACAGGCGACAACTGCAAACTTAGGCTTCAACTAGGAACCTGAATAAAAGTTTAAGACCCTCAAATCCACATACCTACCTACTTATAATTATTGGGTGCACCTGCACCTCCCGCAAGGTAGGATACCGCATTCCATTTCTACCTTAAAGAGATTCCCTATAAAAAATTTTTAGTACTTGCTGACAGACCCGTTACGTCAGGGGATCATAACATAACCCTCATCCTCTGGAGAAAGGTTCGACGTACTTCCACCCAGAGCTGCACAGAGTAGAACAAAACAGCCAGTGGACAATCTTTAGGTACGACGCATGTTGTTTGTGTGAAATTTTGCACATTGTTAGGAAGGAAGCTGAAACGTTGTTCAGTTTATTCTACTCCGTGCACACTTCTATAAAGTACTTTTAGTAGCGTGTTTTTAACGACTCATTCATTCCACCGATCAGTGAATGAGCCTGATATGTGCCGTGCATAGTAGATCGATTTCTTACGGCCAGTATTGTTTACAATTGAAAACGTAGGACTGCAACAGATATGGACAGAGTCAATATTTTCGCGCCATTATTCGTCCAGTTAGCCAAATGAGGAGTGACCGTGATTATTTTATTAATAGGTAAGTAGTACATTGACAGTGAACACATAAATACAGCTTTTAAACTTACTAGAAGGGACAGCGAAGTACGCATGTATTACTATGTACTATGGCGCACACTTGACAGATTAGATAGATATAGAGGGTGCGCCAAAGTTCACCTAAATTTTCAACTCAGAAAATTGGAACTCCGAAAATGTTCTTCCTAACATTTTTCATCCTAACAATCACAATTCCTAACTACTCTGTCTCTAATGTTTTAATTCCGAATCATTCAACTTCATAATGTCGGTAGCAATAAACATCTATTATACTATTATTTCTTTTCCTATATTTTGTCAACATAACCATCTTTTACACTATTATTGAAAGTCATACCTTTTTTGTTTAGATTTATTTTTATTAATAATAATCAGTATTATTTACATTAATTTTGCGTAACTTTTACGGACTTTTACAGAAACGAATCGGTCATATTTATAGTTCTTGGTTTAGGTTAGGTTAGAATTGTGACCACACAACGCACGAGCCGAGCGAGCGAAGCGAGCGTGCCGCGGTAGCGGCCGGCGAAGTGCCAGAAACGAATAAAAAAATAAAAACGAAAGAAAACGAAAAAGGTATAAAAATGTTAGGATAAAAAACAGTAGGAGCTTTAATATTGTATGTTAACGATTTTATTGATAACAATTTTCGGAAACATGAGTGTTATGAACATCGGCGGTAGCACTACAAATAGTATGAATAAAAACTTTAGGATGGAAAATTTTAGGAGGAGTGATCATTCGGATTACAAATCGTTAGGAAGAACAATTTCGGATAAAGAACTTTAGGTGAGTCAATATGGACCCAGATATAGATACTTGATAGATCGCTCCCAAAAATACAACTGGTAAAGGACTCAAATATACTAGCATTTATACCAGTGAATACGGCCTGGGCGGGGCTCATAGTGCTCATACGGATGATGAACGGTAATGGAAAACCATCATAAGACTAAGAAGAATTTAAAGAAAGTACCTATTAGTTTCTTTAAACATGACCACCAGAAAAATAGACTTACAGTATATTTTCCATAAATGTTCCGATATTTATGATAATTGTATGTTACGAATTTATTGGAAAGTCGCTGCTTTTAAATTTTTGACGAATTATAAGGTCCGATATTATAGTCCATATCTAGCGTAACGAATATATATAAATATAATGCTGCTCCGAAGTATTTGGGTACCTTGACTGTTGCCATATATCTGATGGTGACTGTACATAAAAATAGAAAAGCATAAATATAGGCTACATGCAATAAACAAGGTAACATAAGTATACCAAAATTAACTCCCAAAGAACGGTCTATTCCTGTTGTCCCCATTAACACTGTCCCCATTCCATGGGGACAACGGAACTCAATAAAATATTTAAAATTTATTCCTTATTTATTACTTAGTCACATCTAGGAGTTGGTAATTCGTGTGGCGTCCTGCACTTAATAAGTGTGTGTGTGCATCGCTGTGAGACACCCATGGACGCTTCTTAACCTATTTCCACTTTATAAGGATTCACCATAAGGACGGGTTTCGCATATTAGTTGTTCGACATAGGAAAAGGAAAACTTCAGGCTGTTAGTATGTAAGCGTGAAACGATCTGATGACGCTGTAATAGAGCGAAAGGACAGTGTACAGATGTTAGTTAACCGGAAAGTGGTTTAATCGCTGGTTTCCTACAAGCAAGCGATAGGCATCAATAGTTTATCAAAGTACAACTCAATAAGAGATTCAGAATACCATGGTCTTTTTCTTTATGTCATATAAAACAGTCAACCGATTCTGATTTTTTATGTAGTTTGAGCCCTTGAACAAGTACCAGGTAACGCTGCATCTGTTTCAATGGTACAGTCGTCTGGGGAACTAAAAAACTATAAGGGCAGATATTGGCTAATCAAAATAATAACGTATCTTAGACAGTTATTATTGATTTCAAATACAAACGAACGCATGACAAAATTGCCAATATTATGTACGTTAGTACTTACAAATTCGATTCGTCGCATGATGAACGTAAGTGCAACTGATTGCAATAGCATTAAAATGTCAGAATGTCAGTACGTTTGATGAACGAACCAAAGTGCAACCCTAAGAATTGGAATCATCAATCTTCACGTCAGTTGCCTAAGCCACAACTAGTTTCAGTTGTATTTGGTTGCAAGAGTAACATGCGATGGCTTGTATTTTTTTTTATTACCTTACGTCTCTAGACTGTGTGAACAATTTTGTTTTTTTTTTAAATGAAAGCTACTTTTTACCCAATGAAAAATGAGACCCATTTCAATTTGGTCCCATTCCGACAATTATTTGGTCCCATTTCGGTAATTTGAAGTCGGTTGTTGTGTCAATTTTTGACGTGTATTTTTGCAAAATACAATTAATTGCAAACGAAATCTCATCCAAGCCTAACGACATATATTCGGTCCTTTCGAAAAATGACCATCTAATTTGAAGCCTGACAATAACCACTAGACTTTTCAAATACAGCATGCAACTAGAAAAATAATACTGTCACGACAGCAAAAAAGTATCAATCAAGAAACTATAACATAAACGGTTCTGCTTATACCTATATTTCGATCCTTTATCTTCGTCATGATCAATTAAAAAATAAAAAGAAAATTGAAATCCTCAGCAATTCGTTTATAAGTATATCGTAATCGTAAACGATCCATGAACCATAAATAATTAAATTTATTATGTACTTCAGTTTTAAAGGTAGTTCATATAAGAAGTAAATTGATTTATGATTTTACAAGAACTACATTCTAATAAATTGTCGGGCTGTTGGAGTATTCTAAAGACACACTATCAAACTGGAGTGACATCATAAAGGAAGTGTCAATAAAAAAGCTTGCATTTTTATTGTCACTTAAAGATTAAATAGACTCAAGCTTAAAGATCTGGGTATATAAGTAATATTTAATCTTTCTCCTTCATTAAGTAATTCATACGTTTAATTTTATATCAATCAAAATCTACCTTTATATATCAGATAACAGCTAATCAGCAAAACTTTTAAATTAATTATTGTGCTAACGATATCCCCAAACTCATTCTGTCATAACTCCGTTTAAAGGGCCCGTTTAAGACAAAATCTTACTATCCATTAAATAGTTAGATTCAAGAAACAAAACATCTTTAGTTGAAAAAATACTGACACACTATTCTCAGTAAAATTCAAATGGCTACACTTTTACAAACTAAAATCCATTAAATCGAATTCCGCTTACAAAGCAACAAAGCATTTCCACAAATATTATCTTCCGTATATCCTCCGACATCAAACCTTTACTTCCTAGTACTATTTTAACATCCAGTTATAAATACCGGCTGTATGGCACAGCTGTTGGTAGGCACTAAACACCGTGACGGTATAATGGCCGTGACGATAGATGCCCATGCGCATTGCTCAAGTAATGGCTTAACAGATACCGCAGATAGACTTATTGGAAGCATTGAGGGAATTGTATTTTTTGTTAATTTATCTTTTTTGACTGGAAATGCAGATAATAAATACAAAAGAGATGGACCAAATTTGGACTTCGCGTTATAGAAACAACAAATAGAGGAAAACAATTGGGTTGTGTGAATAATAAACTATGAACTAACATGTTCCTAAAGTACCAAAACTCATTTTAAATCGAATTATTATTGACCGAACAACGTCATAACTAAAGTTTAAGCGTTCTAACTGCAAACATCACCACAGAAAGTGCGCTAAGTCTCACTTTTTGGTGAAATCTTCAAGATGTTATATCTTCGCACATTTACGTAAAAGGTGAAAGCTCAATGCAAACCATAATCAACAATATGTATCAGTTACATAGGTGCTAATTGATTATTAAACTATACCTCTAAGCTCTTGTCTTGTTTTATATCGTGAATCGATCTCGAAAGTCTATATTAGTCGAACATTCACTTTCTAGTCTTCAGCATCGACAAAATGCGACGGCCCTTTGTAATGTTCACATTACAAAATTTAATTTAGTTCAGTACAAAATTTAATAGAAAAAAGAAAATTACTTGCTAATTTTTGGCCTACTTAAAAATGCCTTGTTCGTAGAGAAATAAGTGATTTTATTTTTGTGTTTACCTTTAGCGTTATTGTCTAATGCATCTTAAAGGTATCGCATGTTCTATTCGGGTGCGCCAAAGTTCACCTAAATTTTCAACTCCGAAAATTGGAACTCCGAAAATGTTCTTCCTAACATTTTTCATTGTAACAATCACAATTCCTAACTACTCTGTCTCTAATGTTTTAATTCCGAATCATTCAACTTCATAATGTCGGTAGCAATAAACATCTATTATACTATTATTTCTTTTCCTATATTTTGTCAACATAACCATCTTTTACACTATTATTGAAAGTCATACCTTTTTTGTTTAGATTTATTTTTATTAATAATAATCAGTATTATTTACATTAATTTTGCGTAACTTTTACGGACTTTTACAGAAACGAATCGGTCATATTTATAGTTCTTGGTTTAGGTTAGGTTAGAATTGTGACCACACAACGCACGAGCCGAGCGAGCGAAGCGAGCGTGCCGCGGTAGCGGCCGGCGAAGTGCCAGAAACGAATCGAAAACGAAAAAGGTATAAAAACGTTAGGATAAAAAACAGTAGGAGCTTTAATATTGTATGTTAACGATTTTATTGATAACAATTTTCGGAAACATGAGTGTTATGAACATCGACGGTAGCACTACAAATAGTATGAATAAAAACTTTAGGATGAAAAATTTTAGGAGGAGTGATCATTCGGATTACAAATCGTTATGAAGAACAATTTCGGATAAAGAACTTTAGGTGAGTCAATATGGACCCGTTCTATTCATCCAACAACTACTAGTTTGAGTTCCTACAAACTAGAGGTTTATTTGCTGATGTTAGATAATCAACGTAAGTAGTTGCCACAATTAGAAACCAAAATATATCCCTAACAAAGTTCCAGTTTTAAACAGATTAGTCACACATCGTGACAAAGTAACACACTAACCAAAGTGCCACTTAACACATAAATAGCTAAACACAAACAGCACTTAATTAAATTCTAAAACTGTCAATTCTCAACTATAGTTATGTTTAAGATTATACTCTAAATTAAACAGTGACATATGAATAGACTGTTCTATGCTATTTATGTGACTGTCTACGATAATCACAAATATATTTTACGTGCACACAAGTATACACATTATTGAGGTGTAACTATATAAGACTGAGACCCGCGGCGACGCCCACATAAGAGTGATTTACGGGTTCCCAATTCCCACAAGAGATATTACCGAGATAAATGTAGTACCTATGTGATTTTTATATAAATAAAAAAAACTACATTTAAAAAATCTATTTTTTTTGCTTGGGACGTTGGGCGAGGCCCCTGAAAGCGAGGTCCCGGGCGATTGCCCCGTTCGATCCCCCCCACATCCCCCCCCCCCCCCTTATTTGTTTGATTAGGTGATGGAATTAAGGCTGGATTATAGAAGACTATTAGCTGGAATCAGGCCCCGAAACCTTTACAGATTACGTTCCTAATTCCATACGACTTTCATTTAAAAGCTGTATCAGCATGCTAGTAAGGTAATCTCAGAAAATTTCGATCAATTTTAAATTGAGAGCTTGAGCATCCAGGCCCATATTTACTTGTAAAACGCTTTTCTGAATAGTCTGACCAGATTTAAGTTGTGAATGTATTCATGTGTCGAATCTTATCTCATATATTACATCTGAACAGGTGGCGTCCCTTGTCATACCCGCACCATTCATAGATTTGAGTATAGGTGACCAACACTTTCTAATAAATTCCGTACATGTTGGAGTACAGTGTTGTCTATACGTAGATTCGCCTTGTGCAATTTCGGTTGAAGTTCTAGTGAGTTATTATAATTCATCATCACTCACATCATATATAAATGAGTGACAGAATGATAGATCAATGATGAGTCAATACAGTGGGTGAATATTAGTCGATATGGTTATTTATGACTTTCCGCAAAGAAACACGAGTTCCATCCAGTCATAATAGAAGGCTGAACGAAAATGAATTTGATTTGAAATTTTTGTCGTCGAGTTCTCTATGAGTTGGCAGATGTTTGGATAGATATAGTATTTGTAAGGCATTGCGGCCATTTTACATTCAAATGGTCTTTACATTACGTAGGTATAGGTAGTGTAAAGACTGTTTGAATTTAAATTTAATCTAAGATCATTATTATGTAAAGCAATTTGTTTTAGCGGATACCTTAGTTCATATCTGATCCCAATTATGCATTCGTAATGATGTATTAAAAAAACTATAGCAAAAGCAACATTCGACCGAAGCTGTCAGGCAAACAATTCTTCCGGCATGATTGAGTAATGAGTAATGGGTATAATTGAAAAAAGAGGCTATGTTTTTAATGATTTCGTAATGTAGTTGAGAGTGAAACATAAATAAAACAGAACAGAACAGAAATACATAAACAAAACAGAAAGCTTCCTTCCGTTGCGCACATGCAGTAGAAACAAAAACAAACATAAATGATTGATTCATTCAATACAGCTACGTATAATAAGTACCAAATGTACGTGCGTGTGGCCATTGTACTCTACAGCTTTTGATATTATGATGCTGTTAGACCACTCCATTATATTAAAATGTAGCACTTTATGGTTTTAAATATCGTTGTTATAATTCTTTTCGGTTTTACGATAGTACCGGTTGGGAATGTTGCGACATATCAGTGTGCTTTAAAATTTAAAGAGCACTTTTATGCGAGAATCTTACATCATTAGGCCGGTCTAAATATGTATATTATTACGGTTTGTAAGGCCAAATTTATAGGCATTGTATAACAAATTATGCAATCATTTAAAGCTTTAATATATTAAATATTCAAAAATATAGTTTGTGTTGAATGTTGCAATACTAAAACTATATCATTAGGTTACAACTCGTGGACTTGGAAAGTTTTTGCATTCGGGATACACGCTCAGGTTGTTATTGTAATATGGCAGGGTCGCCAATGTACTGCTACATGCGATGGTCACACACACTACATTATATATTTTCTTACACTGTCAAGTTAGTTTTACCTATAGTACAAAATCTATGATATAGATACATAGACTTTCTTTTTGCGGTTTATTATCTTATCTTTTTAAATAACCCATGATTTCTAGTGTTTCATTAGTGTATCTATTATATATTTTTCTTACGTGAAAAGATGAACGTAGAATAGTTAAAGTTTAAATGAAGAATAAAATCATAATAAAGCTACTTTTTGTAATTAATGAATTATGATCGAACTTCAGCCAGTGGGCGTCCACTAGCGAGTCATGAATCCATAACATAGCCCTTTATATTATCGGACAGCAAGATCAGATCAATTATTTACGCCTACTTCGACCCGTCATCTTTAATGTTCTGAATGTAATAGCCCTAATTTCATGCCCTTTAAACAAATTTGAGTCATAAGTCAACTGTCAGTTTTGTAACCAACTACAATTCAGTTTTGTATCAGTAGGTACCTATACTTTTAAAGTTGTGTTGATAAAAATTAGCTTAATAAATGCCCCAGATGTGAACTGTCTCCGTACTCAATCAGCTGTTTGACATAGCCACTAAATAATCAATTTTTAAGAAATGCAACTACGTACAGAGCGAACAATAAAATAAATATCGATTTCCATGACAAATCCTCCTGATAAGTATTCATGAGAGTAATAATTGTAACAACTAGAGAATAAAACTGCCATGTTATGTATGTACCTACTCGTTACGAAACATTTCCTCGATTTGTGCGCATATCGATATAACCATGTGGTTAATGCTACGATACAACGATTCGATTAACTATAAAATTCTATTGGATGTGACAACTAAATCAGACACAGACCTTAATAAAAACAGACAAGGCATTTGTTCAGAACAAACTGTGAAACATAAATATTCGACTGCCTCGATGGCGTAGTGGGTTGTCGGGTTGCTACCTCATAGGTCACAGGTTCGACGAAATATCTTTATGAAGTACATTTTTATGATAAATATTTGTTCCGGGGTTTGGATTTCTTGTATGTAAAAGCAATATTTACAAAGAATTTAGAGGAATGAAATTACACTACAAAAAAACTGCTGGTACCTAGTAGATAGCGCTGTTAAGCGACGACGCCCAAGTCGCAAGATCGTAATATTTAAGCTCTTATATATGGTTATGTGTCTTGGTCAGCAGTTGGCAGAATGTTACTTCTGAAAAGGGAACAGTCGCCGGTTCAAGCCCGGGGCCAAGACTTTATTTTTTTGCGATTCATCTTGTCAACAAAGGGGTTTATTGCAATCATATCTAATCAATCGCCTCCATCGACGCAAACGGTGACATCTAACCTTATGCACAGAAATAATAAATGGTCGCCTCTAATAATTTTGAACTGTATGTAAGTTATTCAAAACACTGTTAGTTACTGTCTCAGGAAATACTATTAAGGAAATTTCTCTTAAATTTATCAACATATTAAGCGCATTGTTCCTCATTTCAATCGCAACAACACCGTATAAAACAGTCAACAACAAGTTAGAAACAGTTTTTATTTTTTTCGATTAAAGGATAAGTTAGATATAAAAACATTAAGGTATTTATATAAATTGTACTTTATTTTGAGTTATCACATATCTAGGTCACATCTAGAATTCATTGCCATCCATTATCCGCATCTTATGTAACATTTGGTTACCGACTATTGAAAACACACTGCCTGCTGTGTCTGAAGTGTATACTATACTACTTACATTAATGTAGTTGAAGTAAACGAAGCCGCTACTAACCAACGGCTACATACAATAACATATTTTATACTGTCAGCACCTCGTACAAGGGTGATAAGGCGTCTGACCAGGAACCCAACACATCCCGACCTGGACATGATGCAGTTGTTGAAAGATACACAGTGACTGGAAGAGACAATACAACTAGGTATAACATTATATCGTTATGCTTTCGCCCTTAAACAGTAGTTATAGTGAGTTAGGTACATAGCAATTTATGAATTGTTCAAGGTTAATGTAATAAATCATTCATTATTAATGTATTTGTTATGATAATTAATGAACGATCAATACTAGTTTTTTGTTTGAGATAATTGTTATTAATTAACCGAGGTGTAGTAACTGCTCAATCATTTTTACAACTAAGTACCCACCTAACTATCTACGTGTATTTTTACTGTAATATTAACTATCAAATCAGAAATTTCAATTGTGGATATATAATTTTTATTGTTCCGTACCTCAAAAGGAAAATACGGAACCCTTATAGGATCACAATTTGTAGTCAGTGTCTGACGGACAACAAAGTGATCCTAACTTCCAACACCCGCAAGGACATCAAAACCTACGGGGTCCTTCCCGTGAAACTCAGAATCTTAAAATTTGCCACGAAGCAAGGTCTTATAACACAGATAAAGGAAAAATTGCGAAACGCTTAAATTTAAAGCTTAAACCCTCGGTGCGTGAGTCCGACTTGCACTTGGCACACTTTATAATACGTGGGTATCTGAAAAAAGCACTGAGGAGATAATCTATGTAATCATGTACTACTTTATCAGGTTGCCCCATTTTAATTTTATTTTTCAAAATAAGGGTTCAGAATTCTTCGTTGGACACCTATATTGAGTCACACACATCACATCACATCACAGTCACACAATAAAATATAACAGTTTCGTATTGTGCACTGTGATAGTAATTAAGTACCTCCTATAGTCCGAAAGCCGGTTTATGACATAAGTAAGTACCTCTACGTAAACAAACATTGCTCATTCTTGACAGCTGTAACGCAACTCCTATTTATTTTGGGCAACACTTTCGTTTATTTTTTTCTTTAAAATTACCTAATTAACTGGCAAAGTTTTTTTTAAAGGTAAACATTTATTTACACTTGTTGTAAATTATTACAATATACCTACATAATTAGATACTAAAAATATGTAAGTACATTACAAAATATCATTTAAAAAATCCTCCGCGTCATTGCCGACTGCCGGGAACGTTCTCAGAATGCTGGCTGTGTTGCCATGTTGGATGGCAATACTTATTCTTTGGGCCAGAAAATAACCAGCCTTCTGGTTCTGAGAAGCATCGATTAGGCGTTTAGAAAAGTCTCTATTAAGGCAGCGAGCGCTCGAACCCCATGACAATGTTATATATACGAGTATAAGTAAATTACTTTTAATGAATTAAGTGCTTTCTTAAATCTTTCTTTTCTAAAACTGAGAAAAGTGATACTTAACGGTATCGGGTTTGTGACAAAGCTGACATTTACTTAAAATTAAAGTTTTAGTGTCAACTATGCACAGATAATGAAATAGTACTTTATTGCAAGAACGTAATATTCACGTTTTAGCAATTTATTCTCTTAATGACGGATACATTTGGCTAAAATAATGGATTGTAGCGCCTCCACTAGTTGTATCACTTTTGCAATATTCAGAATTGTCTTCATAAATCGATGTTAGGTTCATAAATATAGTCTGATAGTTAGCTATCAGTCTTAATTGATAAAAAAATTGCCACGTTTTATGGTAGTTTTTTGATTGATGATGAAACTAACAAATAGGTACCTATTACTTATTGCACTCAAATGATTATTACCTACATGACTGAACGAGGGACTGAGTTATTATAATAATTATTATGACTTCTTTTTGTACTATAGAAGTAAGCAGTATTCCAAATATTGTTAAGTTTAAAAATTTCCACCGATATCCATAATTCTGTACGGATGTAGCGGCGAGCAAAGAAAAAAATGGTCGCCCAGTGGTCGAAAGGAGTATGCAAATGTCTGTATAGACTTTGGCTATAATTCATTGATTAAAAAATAGCTTTCAAAACAGCTATGTGCATTTCTTCGTCAAATTTCACGCTCATCGGTCACAAGTTTACAACACGTCGTAACATATTTATTACTCAAAAAAAACAAAAGGATGATGATTCACTTGTACCTATTCATAATTTTACGTAACTCTAAATGTCATGCTTAAAGCAACGCACAATAAAAATAGAAATAAAACTTCGAGTTTTTGTAAAACCACCGATAAGCGGTAATATGTCTGATGACCCGACGACCCTTTACCAGGATGCTCGAAGTGAAAGTAAACATACCTTTATAATCATAAATAGATTGGTTTACAACCAGAATCATCGACTACTACCTAAATAATATTCTTCCCAAGGCACCGGCCGCCCTTACGTATTGACGGGCGCCCCAGGGCAGTATTCACTCGGAAGTATTCCCTGTGGCGCCGGCGATAAACAATATAAGTACCTACAATATTTGCTACTAGCTGTCGTCACTCGTCACCCGCATAGATTCCATACTTTTCTTGTCCGCAATTCCAATATAAAATGCATTTCATGTGTTAATCCAGGAAATGGCTCATATATTTGCCAATTCTCATTAAAATTCATTAAGCAGTTTTAACGTGAACGAGTAACAATCCATCCATACAAACTGTCGTGTTTATATTAAGCTATCTGCCACGTGTCTGTGAATATGTTTAAGTGACACCCAATTAAGGAAGTTCTATTTGAACTGATAATGACACCCACATGCCAATGCCAAAAAAAAAACAGTAGCAACATAAGCACGTGTGAAGGGGTCGCTCTCACTCATTTCAATTTCAATAGCTTCATATTAAATTTGTAAATTTCATTTACTCACAACAGTGGTTCTTTGCCTTTATATTTAACCGATACAAGAAAAACTTAAATAAATATAGCCACATAATGAGCTATTATGACTGAATTTAGTTTTATAAACAGGAAAACTTCATTTTAGTAATTTAACGCGTAGATATGTTAAATTATGGTCACAGATTATAACATGCTATGGTAAAGGTTGACACCAAAACAATTATAATCGGCTCTAATGAGTATCATATTCAATCGACTATGTCGTGGGAACTATTCCTGCACACTACAAATCTTACTACGATTAAAATTTAAAATCTTTTATGACTGAAGAATGATGCGTTCGTTGGCAGCCTCAGAGGAGTACCCAGACCACTGAAACTCTTCATTCAATAGGATGTAAAAACACACATTTTGTACATTATCTCGTAGGGCTGTGTGCCATGCCGACTCAAGTATCTGTGTCGTATTGTGACTATCCCCTTGTATAGTAGTACCTACGTACTGCTAATTGCATAACACAATACGTTAATGAAAATACGAGTACACAAGCGTTGGTAAACACTTAGGTGGTCCTTCTCCTTCACACAAAGGTATTTATCACACGCGGGCCAGCCAAAGAAACTTTTAACTTATAATCAAATGTGCAGAGCCCTTAGAATGACTGAACTTTGAGGATAGCTAACAACCAATAGTAAACCATCAGTTAATACGAACAGTTAATCATCATCATTTACCGAGCCTTTTCCCAACTCAGTTGGGGTCGGATATCCAGTCTAACTGCGATTCGGCTGAACTTCGATATTTTCCGTGAAGCTACTGCCATCTGACCTTCACAACCCATGGGCGATATCGAAGTTCTGTAGTTATACCGGTCGGATTTTTGATTTAGGGCTCCAACTACCCCTAACGACTGCCATAGATGTTAGTATGACAACCGGGACCGACGGCTTAACGTGCTCTCCGAGGCACGGAGGGGTCTTAATGTCTTAAGAAATGGTCACCCATCCTAAGACCGGCCTGAGTCGATGTTGCTTAACCTTTGCAATGTGTTATACGAACAGTTAATGATGTATGTTATATTGATTAAATTGATTTTTGTATGATTTTATGATTTTGAACATGGTTCTTTATGAAGATCTCCATGTTTCGCTCCTACGTCCATTGCCGAACGCCTCTGGTGAGGACACAGGGAATTACCAGTGGCGCGGAACCTATCTGACCCCTGAACTATATGTATACAGCTGAGATAAAGTTGATATGAAGAATATTCCCAATATCATCCAGGCACTGGCTGGGCGTTTTTTTACATAAAACACGAATTCATTCCATTATTTATGAGAATGATTAGTGGTCTTCCGTTTAAAGTATTACGTGGATTAACAGAACTTAAAAATCGATACTCGACGAACATAATCAGCGAAGGTACGACGCAGACGGTCATTAATCTCTCAACGTCTCGACGCGCCTTATCAAAAGTTTTACCCTCACCCCAAGTTTGTATGTGACACGCAACTACCAACCATGTGTCCTCTACAGGTAAGCATAAACTACGTAGGTATAGGTAGTAGTTGAAGTTGCGTGTGGGGATAAAAGTAACATGTCTGGCTTCATATGTTTGGAGAGCATCCGTGACCTACGAAAAATAAAGAAATAAATTTGTACGAGTATCTAAAGATTCTCTACTTATATCCTACCAGTGCTGTCTGTCGTTAGGCAATGAACTCAAATCTGACTGAAGTGAATTTATATGAAATCGTCCTACGGGCACTTAGGTCAGGTTATGGTGTACCTGACGATAGAAAACTAGTTGACATTTGAAGAAACTTTGACGTGGTTAAAACTGAAACTGCCAGTGAACTAAAAAAGCTCCTGAATCCACTTTTGTTCCAAGTTTAAAGTATCAGTTTCCTTTTAAATTCTTCTACAAAAGTAATGCAGTTCTATGAATATAAAGACCGTAACAAAAATAGATTGAGTAACATATCCGAATACTACAACTTTAGATCTGATACAACCGCAATTGACACCTGTAAGGGGCAGGTACATGTCAAGAAGTGACATGAAATTTAGTTATTTGGGAGCTGGTCCAAGACAGAAGTTTAAGTGTTAAGAAAACTATTTTCTTATAGTTGAAAAATTCTGTGCATTCCGCAATTTCTTTTTAACTGGAATAATGAGTATTTTTTTTAAGTTACATTTGTTACGGTTATGGCTGATTCCAGATGGGTTTAGGTTCCATGGAAACGATGGTTCTTGAACCAGCGGGGTCGGCGGAGCTGTCCTGGCGAACTTCGTACCGGTCTTTTAAACCTTCCCAGAACCTTCACGAATATTTCAAGACTAAAATTATCCAAATCGGTCCAGCCGTTCTCAAGTTTTAGTGAGATAAACGAACGGCGATTAATTTTTATTTATATAAATAGCTGTCCCGGATATACAAGGCTACAAAAACAAGATATAAGACGAAGAAGAAGATTTGTCCCCATGGATCTAATTAAACTCCAATCTTCATCTTTCTAACATTAACAAATATATGTAGAGGCAGTAGTAGAGGTGTAAGTTTAATAGGAATTCTACATATATAAATGTATGTAGGAAGTCCCAATTCGCTGTCATCCATCACTCAATACCCTGCTCTAAATGTTAAAGACGCGGGTGGGTGTTGCAATGACCTTGGCGCAACGTATCAAAACGAACAATGCTTTCGATTGTTTCAGCTGTTAAATTTACAAGTATGTTCACCTTCACCTAGGGGCATGCAAAGAGATATTAAGATTATATTTATACTTTTTAGTATCCTCAATAAAACAGTTTCTACATTTCCTTTTAAAATAATAAATGAAGCTTACGTAAATACAGAGAAGATTTCTTGCCAAACAATATAAATTTCAGATGAAAGAAACACTAATAATTGCATTATACACGCATACAACCAAACACGCAGATCCGACAACCAATGAATATTTTACCAATGCATCTTACAAGAGTTACAAATTACCAAGCATCGCTCGTCTTAATTAATGATATTCATCAAATAACATGGAAAAGTTAAAAAAGCTGCAAATGAAGGTGAAAGCTCTCGAAGTTGTCAATGTGAAGTTCACCATTACATAAATAAAAGAATACTATACTAGTACCTACAGATGCCCCGTGGGGCTGTGCAACATTACCGCTATTATTTAAGTACAATTCCCTAAATAGATGTAGTGTAGATTAACGGTCTTTCGACACAGCGTCTAGGTACATACATTTTTGAAAAAATCTCTCTTGTACACCAAGTGTTTTTTTTTTTCAAAAATGTATTACTATAAGTTCCACCAAGTGCCAACAATCTAAACCTTAAATTATCTAAGTACATACATTGGAGCACGATTTTTAGCAAACTAATTATTTGACATATTATTCATTGATCTAATTATCTAAGTACATACATTGGAGCACGATTTTTGGCAAACTAATTATTTGACATATTATTCATTGATCTAATTATCTAAGTACATACATTGGAGCACGATTTTTGACAAACTAATTATTTGACATACGTAGACACTATAAGTTTTGCGTAACTTAAAAAAAACAACATATTAAAACCAAAATATTATGTTTATTGCTTTTCAAAATACTCTCCTTTACATTTAAAAAAAAATTTCATGCGATCCAACCATTTTTTAAAACAGGAGGACCACAGATCTGAAGGCATGTTTTCTACGTGCTGATTGAACGCTATCACTGCCTCTTCGGAGTTGGTAAAAGTGAAACCTCTCATCAAATCTTTGATTTTGGGGAAAATACAGAAATCACAGGGTGCTAGGTCGGGGCTATGCGCAGGATGGGTGACGAGTTGTACTTTTTCGGAAGCTAAAAATAAATTTGTTTTGTTGGCCGTGTGTGAAGAAGCGTTGTCATGATGTAGGAGAAAGCGGCTTTTGGGTCGTCTTTCGCTAACTTTTTCTAACACCCTGGGTAAACAAATGGTAGAATACCACTCGGCATTAACACTCTTTTGATCTTTTGAGCATTGTACAGATGGGACCCGTAGCTGAGAAAAAAAACGCGATCATTTTTTTACTAACGTTTCTCGCCTGCCTCACTTTTGTTGGCTTGTTCTCATTTTCAAACACCCATTCACAAGATTGCTGTTTTTTTTCGGATTCAAAACAATAAATCCACGTTTCGTCTCCTGTGACAATGTCATAAACAGCATTAGAATGTCCATGGTCGTACTTCAGTAGCATCTGTGAGCACCATTCCACGCGAGCCCGCTTCTGCTCCGCTGTCAGTTCATGAGGAATCCAACGACAACAAAATTTCCGAACTTTCAATTCTTCGTGTAAAATTTTCTGGATTTGACTCATACTAATCCCCAATAGTCCTCGAATTGTCTCATAGGTAATCCGCGGGTTTTCTTCAATTAACCGCTTAACAGTAGCCACATTATTTTCATTGACGGCAGTTGAAGGCCGCCCTTCACGAAATTCGTCATGTAAAGAAACTCGACCTCTCTCAAATTCAGCAAAACATCGCCTCACGGTGCTCAAACAAGGTGCTTCTCTCCCAAAAGCATTTTGAAGACGAGCGGCACCGTCTTGCGGAGAGAGAGAACTTTTAAAATCATAAAAAATTATCGCTCTAAAATCTTTTCGACTTAATTCCATTTTCGTTGCATACGTAGAACTTTGATGTGTGATAAAAAACAATTGACAAATGATTTCCCGCCAATTGTTTTTCTTTAGTACTAAGAAGGTTGCAACGTTTAAAAAAATATAACATTCGAAATTCAAATAGTTCCGATTAGCTAGAAGTGCAATACTTTTAGTGTGCCCCATTCATTGATCAAATTTTCTAAGTACTTACATACATTGGAGCACGATTTTGACAAACTAATTATTTGACATATTATTCATTGATCTGATTAACTAAGTACATACATTGGAGCACGATTTTTGACAAACTAATTATTTGACATATTATTCATTGATCTAATTATTTGACAAACACAATATTTTACTGATCCATTTTGTAAAGTTCCCAATAGACTCCCCGTGACTATTCTTAAAAGAATGTTAGAACCTTAATGTCAGGTATCAATAAATCGAGTACGCTCTACAGTTTCAATGTCAATTGATATCAAACAAGCCACCCATTTAAATCACACGTCCGTCATAAAATTTAACTACCCACGTATAAAGGTTGTCACTTTCAAACATCCTCATTTATTCCCGAGTTGGTACCATGTAGGTACTAATGCTATCGTTTTAATTTCATTGAAAGACTTACACGAACTTCTTTATTCTAATGTTAAATGTACCTTACCTTAATCACCAAAATGGAAGAGACTATAAATATATTTGCCATATCATATTGGCCATATTATTGTGATGGTTTTAGTAAAGTCTTATAGATAATGGGAGAGGAGGCTTGGGGCGAAGTTTCTTCCCTTCCGAGAGGTTACCCGGGGCGTCCAGCTAACGACCACAAAAAAGAGCAAGTAGACGCCCTAGACAAACATCTCGATATCTCTCTTTACCTATCCAAGAACTGAAGAAAACGAGGACAAAGTATCACCCGAAAAGGACTATAAGCTCCCTCCTAAATGTTAAACGATGTATGTCTGTGACACAGCATATTCTATATTTAATCAATGACATGTTTTCTCTATTGATAGCATTGAGTATAATATGGTAACACATCCGTGTGTCTGTTGACCCCTATACACGTTATCACGTAGTGCCCCGTAGACTTCGTGATTCGCTTACATTCGAGACACGATCAACTTCTAGTGATGTGTTACGCATTTTATCGACTGTTTTGAAGTTTACTTTTCAAACTGTGACTGCAAAACAAACCTAATACATTTAGATCAAATTTTCATGTAAAAGAAACAGTAAACACAATTACTTCAACATCTCTCAATTCAGTGTCAAACAACTATAAAATGCTTACATACGAGTAGGTACATCATAAATAGAATCACACCTTTTACCCTGAAGAGTTAGAGAGGCAGATGCACATTATGACGTCATTAAAAGTTCACACAAAGTCTCCCTTTAATTATTATGAAAACAACACCTACCTAATATTACAAAACTTACATAATGCATTATTTCTAAAATATTATGTATAACGTCGATACGATAAAGTTATAACTAATAACTACGTCACTACTACGCACGAGGATATAAAATTTTGTTGTAATTCTATATGCACATAAGGATGCTCCCCTTTCTCCAATGATTCGATAGTAAATCTGTAGGTATCTACAAGAAAGTAGTGAGGAAATATTATTCGAGAAAACTTTAGGTACATCTTCTTTTTTTAAAAACGTGGCTCCATCGATGTTCATCGATGATTTCGCCAATGTCAAGGCAATGCTTGATTAGTTGATAGTCCCGCACAGAAGAACTAGTTATTCCTAGCTAGCTCCAGGTGCAGGACAAGAAACGTTGTTAGGTATGTGAGTGTCTGGGAACCCGATTTTTGCGGAGCGCCAAAGGCCACCAGGCACGCGCTCAGCAAAAATCGAACTCCTTTAGGTACTTACCAGTTTACCAGACTGACAAAGAGAAGGTATTTATGAATAGTACCTACATACATATAATATGTACAGTACCTACCAATATTATTACGCTTTACTATTACCATTTAGACTCGGTTAACCTGTTGCCACAGCCGATGTAACCTGGTCAAATAGTCTGGCGATAAAAGGTAATGTAGGTATGTATGTTCTGATTTTATTATAATTATTATCTTACGTCATGTCTTAAAAACACATATTATCCAAACTAATATAATTGTGAAGCGAACAAAAGCTACGAAAAACGCTCTGTGTGACAGGCAGGTGTCAGTGTTTACAAGAGTAACGAACTGCACCCTAATTAAATGATTCGTTACGGTGTGTTTGAAGTAAAATTCTCTCGTGAACTGAAAGGAAAAATAAATTGTACTTGACTACTACTTATTTTTTTTTTCTGGAAAAACTGGTTTATGTCCGGAAAATATATCTTCAGAGAACTAGCTTTTGCCCGTTGCTCCGCACACGAGGCATCTTTTTAGGGTTCCGTAGTACAAGTTTCAGAACCCTTATAGTTTCGT
Source organism: Nudaria mundana (assembly GCA_963556515.1). Classification (NCBI taxonomy): domain Eukaryota; kingdom Metazoa; phylum Arthropoda; class Insecta; order Lepidoptera; family Erebidae; genus Nudaria; species Nudaria mundana. Next base: position 16,389,829 of record OY748298.1, read on the forward strand.
CATGTCTTTCCGTCCGTCTGTCGTCGGCCTTCGTCCTAAACGGTGAGTACAGGAGACATGAAACTTTGCATGGATATGAGTTTTACTACGTTGACAAAGTGCTAACAGAAAATTATGAATAATATTTTTTGGGGTCCCCTACATTTTACCAGAAACTGTTTTTTTTTCTTGCGTGTACCCCGGAGTGTGGGAATATATATTAGATAGGTCTTTTAAAAACATCTAGAGGCTGCTGAGACGATATACTAATTTTAAAATTAAAAAAAAATTGTGATGAATGTCCATGTCATGAACTTTCAAGCAAAACTATAACGGACCCGATAACTCTGTTAGTCCAGGAGTTATAGAGGTTATTATGGGTAACTACGGAACCGGATTATATGCATGGCCCGACACGCACTTGACCGTTTTTTAATTATACCTACAAAATTTTTGCTTAAATCGCTCTTTCTATTGCTGAAAACTGTAATAAAATTCGTTGCGTAGTCTTAAACTGTAAGTATACATATAGCGGCTGTGGCTGATTTATTAAATACGTTATGTATGTAAAGATGTTTTTTTTTATAACAACGCCCTCTATCTATTACATAGTAAACCTTTACACCAGGTACGGTACCTACTAATCCTTGGGCGTCGGCGCAGGCGCTGATATTGCCTGATTGCAAACTTAACTATGAAACTTAGGGGACTATAACGTTCTAGAGGTAATTTTCCACACAAGATAACCCTGAGTAGGACTATTTCACAATTTTTAAAGACAATTAAATCTAGCAATCAATCATACGTATTACCGTAATAAAAAACAATGGTCGGAAATGTATCGATTGAATAGCCGCATTATTGTGATGCATTCCGTTTTAGAATGCATACATTATGAGTAGCAGGAACTTTTGTCATACGTTCGTGTACCGGTATCAACGACTCTTCTAACTTCCTACACAAAAAAGTAAACAGAATAGTGTGGGCACGCGTACATTGGGTGAATCATGCACAACGCCTAGTACCTCTGTGGAAAACTAGATGTCACTTTATGCTATTTCGTTTTATATTAATTCAAACAGACCTTTAATTCTGTTTTCCTGTAATACAAATCTGTAGTTATAACAAAAACATTAAATGTTGTGTTTTTATTACAAAACATCGTACTCGCGATTGGTGTTAATTATGATACAACACGTTAAAAGTAATAAGTGTTTATAAACTCACGTATGTACATATTGTAACATAGATCTTTAGGTTCTCGGAACTTATCAGGCAATATTGTCTGGCCATACCTACATTAATGTCTACTCTGAATTGGCTATCTATCAAATCAAAACCGTAAATTGAGACCATAGAGGCATGGACAAATACATAAAAAAACCTGCCAAGTGCGATTCGGACTCGCGCACGAAAGGGTCCCGTACCATCTATGTAATACTAGTGGTCGCCCGCGACTTCGTCCGCGTGGTAATTTGGATTTTTTCCCGTTCCCGTCGCACCGCGTCATATTTTGAACAATTCACACAATATCTTTATAAATTGTAGCCATGTGTTATTCTGATGTATAAGCTATATTATTGTAAAGTTTCATTAAAACCCATTCAGTAGTTTTTACGTGAAAGAGTAACAAACATCCATCCATCCATACATCCTTACATACTTACATACACACTCACAAACTTTGGCGTTTATAATATTAGTAGGATTATAAAGAGGAAAGATTTGCTCTGTAACTACTGAACTGATTTTAAAGATTCTTTCACTGATTATATAGCTACATTATGCCGGAGTAATGTGTTCCCACGACACGCGGCACGGCACGCGGTTATCAGTTATCTATAAAATATTGAGGGTACTACAAGGAGATATTTTGGGACCAAAACACAGCAAAATTAAATCATGTCTATTGAATGGAATCGGGCGTTACCTGGCGAAAGTCCATGATAAAACAATGGGGTAAGATGTTGTATTTTTATATAATTGCACTAATTTCGCTAAATGGAAGACATTATAAACGTCGACATATGTTTCTAAAGGTAAGATCTATGTCCTCCAACGGTGGTGCCCATTTCGATCTTATTACTATCTGATACAACAGCTGTTCTCTTTGAGACAGTCTTGAAAATGCCTCGTGAGTAGGTGAAACATATGTCGACGTTTATAATGTCTTCTATTTAGCGAGATTAGTGCAATTAAATAAAAATTCAACATCTTACCCCATTGTTAACTCATGTCTGTTGTATAGGAGCCCAATGATAGTTGGAGCCCCTTTAAATATTTGGTTTATTTAGATTTTTTGTATATGTTGTTTTAGTGGTAACAGAAATACGTCATCAGTGAAAATTTCAACTGTCTGTTCATGAGATACAGCCTGGTGACAGACAGACGGACGGATGGACAGTGGAGTTTTTACACAAAGTAGAAAACCGTTATTGTACTATGTGGTCTTAGTAATAGGGTCCCGTTTCACCCTTTGTATACGGAACCTTAAAAAGGTCTAATATATCTTATATATCTTGGAAAAGCAACTAGAGTTGATGAGGTTTTTGCTAAGTATTCCATGGTAAATACATCATATTCAACTTCTGTTATCTGTACCTACATTTGCGTAAATTTTAAGATAGGTGGTACCATGGTGGTGCCTATATCCAATAAATTAAAACGTAAGGAGATACCATTCACAGAAATAATTTTTCGCAGTTTCATACAATTGCAGTTATATAATACTCGTAGCTCAACGTACAATTGAAAGAAACGGAATTGGTCGCATATATCTTGGTTACAATCATATTTGCGACATTCTTCGGCGCTTGCGCATTTAAGTAAAACACGACAGATAAGACTGTAGTTAGCGCACTTATATGTGACTTATGAGTAAGAGTTACTCATGAAATCATGACTGTCTTAGCTACAACTGGCTTAACTTATTTATCACCTTAACACACTATATAGTTATACCTACACATTTCATATCGTTTCCAATGAAAAAATTACGTTACCTTACAATGAAGGCTAGTTTTGTACCCTGAAACTAAGAATTTTCTGAAAACAAATAAATACTTTCTTCTGCTACTAAATAGAAACAGAAGTAGACTGTCTCCATCTGACGGTAAATGGTAACCGCAAAAATACACGCACATATTATGACATAAGTATAAAAAAAAAATTGTTGTGTACTTTTTCATACGGGTAGATAAAGGTCAATGATTTCTAGGCAAACGGCAAATCCTCGAAAAAATGCTTAGAAATGAAAATGACTGACCAATCAGTGAAAATGTGATTTCCCCTATACAAATTTGTACTTTTTGTAAACCTTGGACCAAAAGGCGTCGATCTCTCGTCTCTCTCGTCGATGTATATTTTCTCATTTTGAAAAATAGTCTGTTGAAGCTTAAGATCTGATAAGTATTCTGCCGCAGGATTTTTTTGAATTCGATCAAAACTCGGCGAGTTAAAAAATGTTGAATGTGACCATTTTTGCGCTTTAAAATGGTTGTAACTTCTTTAAATCGCATTTTTTCGAAAAAATCACAACGTAAAAAGTGTTCTATTTTGCCCGTTTTACCCTTAGAAATCATTTTCCAATATAAAAACCAACTTTTTATCAGTTAACAAATTAATTTGTTTATAACAATTAATAGCCCAACCGCACAAATTTTGTTTTCTTACCAATCGACGCCTTTTGGTCCAAGGTTTACAAAAACTACAAATATGTATAGGGGAAATCACATTTTCACTGATTGGTCAGTCATTTTAGTTTTTCAGTGGGTTGGCCGCTTGCCTTCACCTCTAAAGCCAATGTGTCTAAAGGTAAGATCTATGTCCCTAACCAACGGTTTCACCAACCAACGGCCCATTTCGATCTAATTACTATCTCATACAATAGCTCTACATGGCAGTCCTACTACCTACACGAACAATATAGTTCTAATCGCAATTTCCCTTACTCGCTATCGCCACTATAATTTCTAATCCAATTCGTAATCTACTCCATTACGTATCGATCGAACAGCTGCAGTTATTACAATGGAACGAGTTTGTAGCCAGCGTAAAACAAACATCATTATAAAACACTCTATGTAGGTATTCAAAATTTTTAATTATGTATGATCTTTGCGACACTTCTTTCAAACTATGTATAGTAACGGCTCCCGGTCTCACTGTCTTCGAGTCCCAATTCCATAAGAGGCGATCCTATTACCTTTCCAGGACACTTTGAGTACCACCTATGGTTGCTAGCAAAATCAATAACCAAAATATTGATAATATTTCTCAACGGAAATATGAATGACCACGATACGTGCCCAGATTCAAAAGATGAATACGAAATCGCGTTTCCTTAAAAAAAGTAATCTTCATTCCTATAACATCTCTCTTTAATGTGCAAGTGTGACAAAGAAAGAGTATATGGCAGGTAAATTGATCTGCACGCCGATGTTGAAATGAGACACTATACCCATGCATTCGTTCCCTAGGTCTTATTACTTGCCACTACCATGTAGGGAACAACAATAGTGTAAGCGTCACCTCGATTTATGAAGGAACTTGTAAAACTTTAGGTAAATTTAAAACAGTGTTTAGTCCTCGCTTTATAGCAGTGACCAAATTAATCTTTTCTTTGGCTACATAAACAGATAAGGACTTTACTGATATCAATTTTATAGTTTCTGTTTTTAACTAGATTCTCGATCAATACTAAGATCGAACCAATGAAAATCGTTTAAGTCCATTAGTGACAGTTTTTGGTGATCAATACTTTTACACATCTGATTCTTAAGCTTTACTTCAACTAAGCCCTTTTATGAAAGCATTAAACACACAATAAGACGCAGACGACATACTTTTGCAATACAAATAGTTCAGAGTAAGCGTTAACCCTTCAAAATATCAGTAATTTCTAGATTGACTACTTATAACAATATCCGCATCCTAATTTGGTACGAATGTGTATGTGCAATTCTAAATATAGAAGCGGGCTAAACATTTGAGGGGATTTCGGCGGTTCAAAGACCTCGCAAACCGGCCCGTGCGGCGGCGGCGGCGGCAATATTTATTACAGATTTTTATGGGGGAATTCGAGCGACACAAAGTTCAGGGGCAACCGACACTCGCGTCAGAACAAAGGTCAGAGCCACAAAACAGAACTTAAAAAGTAATTCGAGATGAATCACCATTGTGCTAAATAATAAAAGTTCTGAGTGTGACTAACTTCGGAAACGTGCAAATAAAATATAAATGCCTAAAGCTCTTATAAGTCCTTATGTAAGTTTAATTCTAGTATTGGTTGGCATTCTGCCAAGTCTATAAATGTCCCTGGAGCTGTGAAAACTGTTGCTATAGCTATGTCATAGCCAACTAGATTAAGATATGTAATTCTCGGCAGACAGTCTTATTTTGCAGACCGTACGCGTTGTATCATTAATTTGTTCTAAGTATGTAAAATGTTAGTTCATAAAGTTCATTGCCAAAGTTAATTAATAGTAACCGTGTTAATTTAAAGACCGTGTATCTACTATGCTCATTTGAATGACGAATGTGGGACAGATACCGATAATTTTTTGTGTCATTATAGCACTGGAGATTTGTGGTGGAGAGGTGAGTAGAGATCTCGGACAGACTCGGCAGTCTCATGCGAATCAGCTACAAAATTAATCGTAGAGTACAAGTCGCACATTATACGGCAATCATCAGTTACTGTAAAAGGCGCTTAACCCGGTTCGTTTGTAACAGGAGGACCTGGCTAGAAGTCAAGAGCCATATTATGTCCTATTTCGTCCAAATTAAGTAGTTCTCACTTGTGAGTAACTACCGCAGGCTAGGAAATGCCGTGTCTGAGAAGACACTAAATGGTTGTCGTGTTTGACTGATTAGCAGCAGAATTGTCTTGTGCTTATTGCCCTTAGTTAGGGAAACGCCAAGGTTTCAAGTCATGCCGGTGACATTCGTTTTTGTGATATAATTTCTAGATTAGTCAGCCCGAATTATCAAATGAATCATCGATTCTAAAGAATGTGAACTCAGTTGATACAAGTTTGAAATAGTGGTAAGGTCACACCCATTCACCAATACAATGAATGTTTCTTCAAACAAAACCCTCACAGTAGACCAAAACAATTTCATGTTTTACATTGCAAAGGGTTAAAGTACCTAGTTAAACAATGGCAGTACTGATTCACTAAAAAGTTCCTTTAAATCAGAAAATGGAACTAAGCTAAGACCGTGGATATCGAACTGACTGAACTGGTCCTTCCTGAGATCCCTGCAGCATAGTATGGTTGGGATTTGAAATATCGTGTCCCATCTGAAAACACAGATTCAGAAGATACATTCTACGTCTCCACTACCACAGTTATGCCTGAGAAGACGCTAAATGGTTTTTGTACACGTTAGCAGAATTGTCTTGTGCCACCTAATTGTGACCCGTGACTACCTCCAGGTCCAGAATAGTTAACGTCAGCTTCGTTCTGGTTGACAAACCACGAGTTGATTTCGAGCATTAGAGTATAGCAGTAGAGTGGGTTTGTAAAATGTTGCTTAAGTCACAATATAACTGTCATGCCTGTTTAGCCAAACAACAAGAGTCTTTCCAATAAGATATAGATTATAGCGAATACCATATAGCGAAACGGTCTCTTTGCGCGGGGAGGAGTCCTTGCTAAAGACAAAGACAAAACTTATGTTATAGTCCATTGTTTCTCTAAGACTTAAATATTATTACTCTGAGCTCTAACATAAGACATAATATACTTTGTCTATTTAATTGTCTGGGACTGATCGAATGGAATCGCCGTTGTCCAAAGAGTATCTTGGAGGTCTCCTATGTTCACTTCTGAACCATTTCCGTAGTTTAATTTGTTTAGTGCTTTATTTGTATGGTGGAACAAGATTCATTTACGTACAGATATTGATACTTTGAATAATAATTGTGTCTCCATTTAACAATATTTATAAAAGTAAATGTGATCGAATGCTTAAAAGTCAGCTAAGATTCCCGCTATTGTCACTCATTAGTATATACTATGCTGCGTCGTTTTGATTCGCGACTAGAATTGCTAACGATATAGGTAATAGGTATTGTACAGTAAGTACCTACCTGTTCACTGTGAGAATAATATCTAGGTACGGACTCCTTTTCATGTCTGTTGAGTTTCCTGAATGACCTCTGCTGAGTTGGTAAGTAAGCGGATAAAAAACTGGCATTACAAAATTATTAATCAATTTACAAAGTTTACATTCGCGTTAGATTTTAGAATGGGATTCGAGGATAAAATTTTGTACTTAATGCACGCGGCGGTAAACACAGTACAGTTACAGAATAGGAATTGGTAGTTCCACCCTAATTTGTGGTACAGTAAACGCGTAAACCGCTTAACTGATTTGGACATTTTTACGGCAGAGCGCTTCTATTCCAAAGTAAACTAGTTCTTAGTGTTCCGTACCCAAAGGATAAAACGGTAACCCTATTACTGAGACTTCGCTGTTCGTCTGTCCGTCTGTCTTGGGCTGTATCTCATGAATCGCGATAGTTAGATGTTGAAATTTCCACATATATTGTATTTCTGTTGAAGTTATATAACAACAAATACTAAAAAAACATAATATAATAAATATTTAAGGGGGCTCCCATAAGTACAACAAACGTGATTTTTTTGCGGTATTGGTAAGGAACCCTTTGTGCACGAGCCCGACTCGCACTTGGCCGGTTTTTTATCTAGTGTTAACATAGAGCTACACGGGTCAAACGCCGCAGCGCAGGGACGAAATTCGTTGATCAATGAGTGCTAAACTTGTGTTATGGGATCTAGATAAGTAGCTGATAAACTTACTTTAGGTATCGTGCGAACCTCACGTATCGTGCAACGCAGATCGTTACCGGGCATGGATACTTCGGTGCGCATCCATCGTGAGGTCACACCCCGGTGTCAACACTGCGAGGTTTCCGACGACGACACCGACACTCCACACGTCGGTGGAGTGCTCAGCAAGGGCGAATCGGCGCCGCGATCTCGTAGTGGGTCTGGGCGTGGATACCCTCTCGCTGGAGACGCTGGTGTCCTTCTGCGAGCAAGTCTTGCTCGCGAAGGAGGCGGACGAGAGGGACAGGAAGAGTACCCTCCCCGCCGAGTTCCAAAGTCAGCGGCGGGGGCGCCGCAGACTCACTACGCCCAAGATCATCGACCTCCGTAATTGGGGCCTGAGGACGGTGGGATCGTCACACGCCGTCCTTACAGAAGCAGAATAAAACTGTAACCCAACGACGCGGACGCAAGGCCACACAGGTGGCCAAAGTTCGCCGGGCGCCACTGGAAATACCTTTTGGTGCAAACCAGAGAAACCCGGCAACGGACGTGTGAGCATAAAAAAAAATGGTATCTACTTCTTACATTACACACCTACAGATAAATTACATCCTGGCACGGAACAAACCATCGTGGCCAACCAGCTTTAGACATTGTAACTAACCACTGGAGAACGTAAATTGTATTTTCAACCCTCTTTTAAAAAAGGAGGAGGTTCTCAATTAGACTGTGTTTTTTTATGTTTGTTATCTTTAAATTTGTAATTTGAAGTCGGTTTTTGTGTCAATGTCTGACGAGTATTTTTGCAATTTACACTTAAGATTTCCTAAATTAACACATTTTCAGATACTTACCGGATACATATCGGTATAATTATTTTCCCGTGGGAATTGGGAAAGTATAAAATTACTTTATGTGCTTAGGCATCCAAACGTGCCTAAGTAAGTAGGCTGGTGCAAACTGCATAACGACAAATGTTGACTGATTGAATTTATTTCCACATAGGTAATGCTCCCGGCTTCGCACGCGTGAAAATGTTTTATGGTGCCCAATTATCGTGGAAACACATTTTCGTGATAAAACGCGTATTACATATACACCTTATTAAATCAGCTATCTGCCAGTGAAAGTCCCATTAAAATCAGTTCAGCCGTTCCCGATAAACGGACTGACAGACAAAAATTTAAAAAAAAATAATTTTTATGTAAGTATCGTGTATACTATCATATCCATCTAGTGACAAGCTATTCATTTGAAATTACACACAAACACTTCAATTTTATTTATCTGGACTGGTTGATGCTCGTGGCTCCGCCTACGTGATATTCATTTCTCGATCCATTGGGATTAGAATTACGAATCTACTTAGATTAGAGATTTAACGAACAAGTTTCCTACTGAACTCGTTAATCTAAGAAGTATTGCAAGTCGAGTTCGAGGAGTTACGAGTGATAGAGTTCCAAACATCAAAAAACCTACCTACCTAGAGTCACGTCTTTTTCCCATAGAGGTATCAGGTAGGCAGAGAATAATCAATTCCACTGTCTACGATCTTGGCTGTAGGTACTTTTTTCGCTTCTCCAACTTTCATAAGTGTTTTCATGCATGCTGTCGGGTTTTGCGTAAAACTCTTAACCTGGCTTTTGTACAAGACATCTAATGCACGTCCGCCTACCTCGACCCTCCCGGGATGCTTAGATGGTTCGGGCACGAAGAACGGATGGATGAAAGAAGATTGACGAAACAGATACATAAGGCAGGCGTGAATGGACAGGCAGGTAAGGGTCGACCTAGGCGATCGTACTGCGACCAAATCGGAGATGTTTTGACCAAAGACCAGGTCAAGAGTACCCAGAACCGGAGAGTGTGCATGAAGATAGTTATGAAAGTGGAAGAAACGAAAGAAGTATGCCAGGATCGTAGCAAGTGGAATTCCATAGTATCTGCCTACCCCCATGGGAAAGAGGCGTGACCATATGTATGTATGTGCCTTTAGCTGATGTGTTGTATTTTAGTAGGTACTTATTCTGATGAGGAAGGAAATTATTGAGGTATCTACGAATGTGTTATGTGAGCACCGCTCGAGTTGGTAAGTATGTATTATACCTACCTACTTAGGTACTTATATTGATGATTTGCGTTTTAATTAAGTAAATGCACACATAAATTAGAAATGAAGTATAGTAGAATTGACTGTTTAATTTAATGAAGCTATACCCACACGATACATTGGGTATTTTTGCCGATTTAACAGAATCTAGTAAGTAAATAGGCACCTCTACTTACGTAAGTAGCCTACCTACGTATAATAATATAGAATTTTTATAAAAAATACTAGGTACCTCGGTAATTGTAAATATGATGAAAATCTTCGTGATAGGCAATGATATTTTATGTAATGTAATTATAAAACCGTCATTGGTGATGGGTAGGTATAGGTACCTACTAGTTTCTACTACCTACTATTGCTATTGCCTATGAAATCAAAAGATAGACCATAGACTTAGGATCCTGTAATACCATCTTGATAATGCAGTAATTTTACGGGACCTCATTCAATAGGTAGGTAATCGAAAAATCAATAGTATGCAGGACCGCGACGATCAAGATAACAGAAGTGTGGCTGTGCTGTGGCCTAGGGGTAGGTCATGAGAGCTGTGTTTGGTAAACTTTGGTATCCGCGTTTATCTTTAATAGTAATTGTTTAAAAAACATGTAAATAAGATTGACACACAGTCAATGATGTGTTATGAAAGAAACTTCTCTAATAATCTCGTACTTTCAATTTATTATTATTTTTCATTACCTGCTAAAACAATTAGGGTGTGCGAGCTGGAATTCCAATTCAATAAACAGACACTCGAGTTCACACAACACGATAAAAAAACACTTTAATTCACTAAAAATATTTTTTCAGCCTGATTTGTCAAAAGCTGACAGCCGGTCTTTATTTTTTTTTAACCGCGAGGTTGTCGCTCGTGTCCTTGAGGGACGCAATATTTAACGCGCCATGTTGTTATTAGGACAGGCGCGTGGCGACTGCGCGCAGCCGCCCCTTTGAGTGGCGCATGCGCTGTGCGTCACCCCATCCCGCCCGCACCCGGCTTTCCTTCCTTGTTTTGTTCCCAAATAAATCCCGTCGGCATAGTCCCTCCCTCCCCATGTTGTGTTGATTGCTGTATGGTACAATGGTTCCTATATTTATTTTATTAAGTCTTCCCTATGCCATCCTATGAATACTGTAACATAAAACACATTTCTCATTTAATAGTAATATTGTCGAGGCGCAGTGCCTAATGGTGAAAACGGAAATATTGTATTACCTACCTTGTTTATGCCTTTTACTTGTAATTAACTTAGTACTTAATAAAATTAAGTCCCTATTCCGTTAAGATAGTGTCTTGCATGTAAGTATACTTACCTAAGTTAAACACCGTAAGTTGAATGCAATTTGCAAATGGATACCTCCAACTTGTATGCAACTTGCATACAGGTTTGTTCATACCTACTTGTAAGTATGCAAGAGGAGAATTGAGAACCTCTTAGTTGAAGTCATTGAGTTATTATATACTTAAATCTATGGTTGAATTTAATTGTGAAAGTAACCCTTCTTTTTTACTTAGTCATCACTTCACTATCACTACACTCTACATACGGACAGACAGCCTATAATCACTATCACTACATTATAATACTAGCTGTTGCCTGCAGCTCCGCCTGCGTGTTATAGTTTTCTTGATCACCAGTTACTGATTTATTATGTATAGCTTTTGCCCGCAGCTCTGCCTGCGTGGTACTTTAGATCGACATAACTTTTTTATTTATGAACCGATTGAAATAAAACAAACCTTAAATGTTAAGTTGAATAAACCACAACGCATTACTAAAACCGCGTTCAAATCGGTTAAGCCGTTTCTGAGATTAGCGTGTTCAAACATTCAGACAAACAGACAACAGACAAATAGACAAAAATTCTAAAAACCATTGTTTTGGGTACTATTGCGTTCATAAAGCCACCCTACAACAGTTTCTCTATTATATCTTCGATGTACAGACATCGACCACTTACAATTTTATTATATGTATTGATATTGATAACAAAGTCACATCCCTTCGTATACATACGGACGGAAGCGACTTTCTACGACGATCTAAGCGAGCTTTGATCTTTAAAACTACGCTACTGATTTTTATGCGGTTTTCACCAATGGATAGAGTGGTTCTTGAGGAAGGTTTTTAGTACCTATATAATTAGTGAAGTGGGTGAAGTCGCGGTCGTCCGTTGGTATATTATAAAACTAGGTATGCAATACATGCTACTAATTGCAAATGTTGAGCGGAGCAAATTTTCTTAATTTTTTTTATGCTCTATTTTCATGATTTCAGAGATATGCACTCCCGGGTATGATGTCGACCAGCATGCCAAATTTGGTCAAAATCGATCGAGCCGTTTCGGAGGAGTTGGCACACAAACGATTTACACTTGTCGTCTAAGATGGAGCTTCGCTTCGCTCCGCTCAACAAACTCTGTCTGTCCGTATGTATGCTTTAATCAGGATTAAGGATTTTTATGAGGTTTTTACTATGTATAGAGTGGATTGCTATGAAGATTTTTATGTACCTAAGTACTTACTTATATAATTTGTCAAGCGGGCGAAGCCGCAGGCGTCCGCTAGTAACTGATAAAACAGTTACAGGCTTAAGAGGCACCATACGGAGGTGGGGCGTGATGGTGTGATGGCGTGCATCGCCTGGGAAGATTATAATAACACTTATGCATTCAAGAAAGCCTCTACCACCCACAAGCCCACCCACACGAAACATAACAACTAGCAAAGACTACAATATAATATTAATTTAATATTATTAAATTAATTTTGGGTGCAAAGGGGTCCTTCTTACATCTATCGGGCCCCAGCGACCTCACCTGCTAGTGGCGCACCTGCTGATTAACGGACGAGGTTCGTATATTACGGTACCCATGTGGTGGCTTTGGCCCCTACGTGGATACCAGGTGGTACAACAGTGTTGGTCCGGGGGGGTACCACCGTGCAGCTGTGCTAAAGCCCCCCAAGTAACCCAGCCCAGGCTGGGTTGCGTTAGGGGTTCAGCAGCTGCACTGCCGGGCCCGGGGCGGTGTATGGTGCGGCAGGCAGGGGTCCAGTGGGGGCGAAGCTGAGTCTAGTGTGGGTGGTGTGGGTCGATTCGCCGGCCAGGGAGACCCTTAGCAACGGCGTTGCCGCGGCCGCCCGCAACATAGTCATGGGGCCCGCCTGGGACCAACCACCCCAGTAGGCTGCCCCACATGTTGCGCATAATCCTGTTGTGGGGTCGCCGCTCCGGGTGGTAACCGGTGTGGGGTAGCGGCGGCCTTGCATCAGGGGGGTTTGGGAGCCCTTCCGTCCGGCGGGTCGGCTCCGACCTAACCACACGGTTCTAGACGAAGCTAGCCTCTGCACTTTGTCACTTACTGCCGCACCAAATATCGCCCTGTCTTCACGCTTCCCCATATTTCAAAATGACAGTGCAACAAGAGAATAGACGGTACACAGCGGCCCCTAGAAACCCCACAAAGTTGACTTCGTTTGAGGTGGAGTTCGCGAATATCCGCGGACTCCATGCAAACCTCGATACCGTCCACCATCACCTGGAGTCGGCACGGCCTTCTGTGATGTTCCTAACGGAGACACAGATACGCCGCCCTGACGACACGTCGTACCTCTGTTACCCGGGCTATATCATTGAAGAACAATTCCGCGATAAAGCCGGGGTGTGCGTGTTCGTTAGGGCGGATGTTTGCTGCCGCCGGTTGCGCTGTCTGGAGAACCCCTCCTACTCCGTCCTTTGGCTGCACGTGGATCATGGCTCCATGAGCCAGATCTACGTGTGCGTCTACCGCTCCCACACAGGGGACACTGGGACAACAAGGCTTTTCGAATACCTCAGCGAGATGGCTGACGATGCGCAGGTGCGGTTCCCGAACGCTGACCTGGTTTTCCTGGGGGACTTTAACGGTCATCACGTTGAGTGGCTGGGGTCCCTTAGGACCGATCATGCGGGACGAACCGATCATGCGGGACGAACCGCCCATGCATTCGCTCTCTCCCACGGGCTGACCCAGATGGTACGGGGGATCACCCGGATACCTGACAGGTCAGACGACACGCCCGCCTTGCTGGATCTACTGCTGACGAGTCGCCCAGCCGAGTACAGTGTGTCGGTACGCGCCCCACTGGGCACATCCGACCACTGTGTGGTGCACGCCAGCTTCCAAGTGCCACCGCCTGCTCGTGCTGAACAAATGACTCGACGACTATGGCACTACTCGTCGGCAGACTGGGACGGTCTCCGCGATTACTTTGCGTCCATCCCGTGGAGCCAGCGCTGCTTTGTAGGGAAGGCGCCTTCGGATAGCGCTGCTGCCATTGCTGGCGAGATCAGTCTAGGGATAGAATATTATATCCCTTTCACTGATGTCGCCAGCATCCGCAAAGCTCGCCCCTGGTTCGGGCGTGAATGTGCCGAGGCTGTCCAGAAAAAACAGTCGGCATATCGCGCCTGGGTCAGGGCTCGGGCGGCACGTGACCCGAACGTGAGCCGCCTCAAAGCAGCGTACAATCGGGCCACTAGGTTCAGCAAGAGGGCCTTCAAGAGAGCGGATGCCCAGCGCGTCGCGCGGCTTGGTCAGGAGCTCACATCCCATCCCACGGGCAGCCGTGGATACTGGCAACTGGCCAAAGCCGTACAGTCAAATTTTTGTCAACCCTCGCTGCCACCACTGCGTTTTCCTGATGGATCACTGGCTCACAAAGCCCAAGAGAAGGCGGACATGCTCGCAGACCTCTTTGCGGCTAATTCCCGGGTCGATGACCGTGGCCTGCAGCCCCCCGCCATCGCCAACTGTGGCCACACTATGCCTGATATTGTTATCAGGCAATGTGATGTACGGGCAGTGCTGCGGTCACTCGACACGCGGAAAGCCAGTGGCCCTGACGGCATTCCGGCGGTGGTGCTACGAAAATGTGCTGCTGAGTTGTCTCCAGTATTAACGCGTCTGTACCGCCTGTCATACTCTACAGGCCTCGTGCCGGAGGCCTGGAAGGAGGCGAACGTACAACCGATCCCCAAGAAAGGGGATCGTTCCGATCCAGGCAACTATCGACCCATAGCTGTCACCTCAGTCATTTGCAAGGTGCTCGAGCTTCTTATTAATAAGCAGCTCATGCGATACCTGGAGGATCACTCGCTAATCAATGATCGGCAATATGACTTCAGGCCAAAACGATCAACGGGTGACCTCCTGGCATTCGTCACGCATGTATGGGGTGGGGCTATGGAAAAGTTTGGCGAGTCCTTGGCTATTAGCCTGGACATCGCCAAAGCTTTCGATAGGGTCTGGCATGCTTCGCTCCTTTCCAGGCTTCCGGCATATGGTCTACCTCCTCAACTGTGCAGCTGGATTGCCAGTTTTTTAAACGAGCGCCGAGTGCGGGTCCTCTGCGATGGCCAGGCTTCTCGCTTTTTGCAAGTGAATGCCGGGGTACCGCAGGGGTCCGTACTGTCACCAACTCTCTTTCTTCTGCATATCAATGATATGCTTTCCCTCGGGAACATTCATTGCTATGCAGATGACAGTACATTGCACGGGAGTTACTCGGTTCGTCCGACGGCGGGGCGATCTGTGATAGAGGAGGAGAGACGACATCTCGTGGGTGATCTCGACCGAAGCCTCGACAGTATCTCCCAATGGGGTGCCGAGAACTTGGTCGAGTTCAATGCCCACAAAACACAGGCGTGTGCATTTACAGCGAAAAAATCCCCTTTCCTTCCCCTACCCACTCTTCAGAATGCAATATTACCAATGAAGGACAATCTAGACATCCTTGGCATAGACGTTCGTCGAGAGCTCAATAACACAAAATACATTGAGAGATGTATTGGGCTAGCTTCGCGGAAACTAGGAATACTGAACAAGGTAAAGCGATTCTTTACACCGCACCAGAGGTGTCTGCTGTACAAAACGCAGATTAGACCCTGCGTTGAATACTGCTCTCACCTCTGGGACGGCTCCGCGAAGTATTTGCTGGACGCACTCGACGCTATGCAGCGACGCGCTGTTCGCATTATAGACTGTCCGGAGGTAACGGGAAGCCTTGAGCCGCTAGCCCAGCGCCGAACAATTGCTTCCTTGGCCGCGTTCTACCGTATTTACCACGGTGAGTGTTCTGAAGAGCTCTTCAACCTGATCCCACCCTCTCCCTTCCGATCCCGAACAACGCGTGCCGGGCAGAGATGTCACCCTCATACCGTGGAAACCGTCTTCGCGAGAACCGAGCGTTTTAAACGATCGTTTCTCTGCCGAACGATGGTGGCTTGGAACGCCCTGCCTGCGCACGTGTTTCCTCCTACATATAACCCTGGGCTCTTTAAGCGAAGCGTGAAGAGGCACATTACAGGGTCGTCAAGTTGAGGGCCACTCTCTATAGTATTCCTGTGTACTGTGAGAGTCGCCCTCAATTGCCAGACGTCGCCTCAGCTTACCATCAGGCGAGTGGCGTCAATTTGTCGACCTAAATATAAAAAAAAAAAAAAAAAAAAAAAAAAACAATAGTACCTACGTATACCTACAATAGTACGCGAGTCCGACTCGCACTTGACTGTTTTTATATCTGTCTATATATTTAATATACGCGTATATACCGTCCGTCACATTTTACAATTTACATAAATTTGCATGAAATATTAAAATATTCTTTTTTTTTTTTTTTATTGAGGCGATACAAAGTTCGTCGGGATAACTAGTATAATTAATACGACAATTTATCTGTCCGTCTGTCGCGTTTTTCAATTATAATTAATAATACATACATTTGCATGAAATATTTTTTTTTTTTTTTTTTTTAATATTTGAGGCGATACAAAGTTCGGCGTGATAACTAGTTATTATTATTAACTAGAATAAACAATAAAATCCTATAATACTTACCAAATCCTACTAATATTATAAACGCGAAAGTTTGTGAGTATGTAAGGATGGATGTTTGTTAGTCTTTCACGTAAAAACTACTGAATGGATTTTAATGAAACTTTTCAGTAATATAGCTTATACATCAGAATAACACATAGGCTACAATTTATAAAGATATTGTGTGAATTGTTCAAAATATGACGATGAGTCTTGCTTGTGGTAAGCTAGTTCACCTTAATCGAGATACCTACGCGACGATAGGTGATTTTACGAGAGTTAACGCGACTGCCTGTGTATAGTTTGTACTTAGGTACATACATAATTAGGTATTATTTGGTGTGTATGTATTATAAACTGAAATAGAAATCCAAGGATTTTTCTATATCCCCGAACAGATATACACGTCACAGATAAGGGTAGAAAGCGCACGTTGGCTTCAAACACAACTACATTTTTTGTCAGTAGATTTGTTAAAAGAGGGCAACACCGTTACCGGTCACCCACCCGGAGCAAAGAATTTCGGAACGTGGTCTAAGCCCACCATACATACGGTAGTTATGTAGGTAAACCTACATACTATTCGTCTAGTGCTTCAAAATATAAAATCAATAAATAGGTGTTCAGTAACATGAATGAGTATTATTCTGTATGTGATCAAAATCAACAGCTAAGGATCTCTGAAGTCCAGGGACCCCGGACTTTCGAAAGGCCGTATTCCAAGGTATGACTCAAAACTAACACAGGTGACGGAATACGGCCTTTTGAACTTGTCTTTTTCTTTGTAAAAAAATATATTTTACAACACCTAGGTATGTATCTAGAAGCTCCAATCCAGAGCTCTTCTCTCCACATTTCGTCTTTTCCTACCCTTGTAATATTCTTGGTATTAGAAGCTGGCTATTGGTTAGGAGAACCATAATAATATACCTATTATACAGTTATACTCGTAACAACCACGTGAGTCGTAAACTCCGTGCCTCAAAGAGCACGTTAAGCCGTTACGTTGGTCCTGCAGGCCTATTGCTTTGTTGGGGTGCGCCAAAGTTCACCTAAATTTTCAACTCCGAAAATTGGAACTACGAAAATGTTCTTCCTAACATTTTTCATCCTAACAATCACAATTCCTAACTACTCTGTCTCTAATGTTTTAATTCCGAATCATTCAACTTCATAATGTCGGTAGCAATAAATATCTATTATACTATTATTTCTTTTCCTATATTTTGTCAACATAACCATCTTTTACACTATTATTGAAAGTCATACCTTTTTTGTTTAGATTTATTTTTATTAATAATAATCAGTATTATTTACATTAATTTTGCGTAACTTTTACGGACTTTTACAGAAACGAATCGGTCATATTTATAGTTCTTGGTTTAGGTTAGGTTAGAATTGTGACCACACAACGCACGAGCCGAGCGAGCGAAGCGAGCGTGCCGCGGTAGCGGCCGGCGAAGTGCCAGAAACGAATCGAAAACGAAAAAGGTATAAAAAAAAAAAAACGTTAGGATAAAAAAAAAAAACAGTAGGAGCTTTAATATTGTATGTTAACGATTTTATTGATAACAATTTTCGGAAACATCATCGACGGTAGCACTACAAATAGTATGAATAAAAACTTTAGGATGAAAAATTTTAGGAGGAGTGATCATTCGGATTACAAATCGTTAGGAAGAATAATTTCGGATAAAGAACTTTAGGTGAGTCAATATGGACCCGCTTTGTTGTCTTATCTTGGTTGTCTTATCAACATAATATATGTGACAGTCGTTACGGGTATTTGGAACCCTCAGACTAAAAGAATAACATAGACGGAACGAATAGAACTAGCGAGGGAAGCCGCCAAAAGGGATACTATATAGCAATGGGATACCATTTCGCTCGCCACTCCTTTGTGAGCAGCGAGTGTGTACGCACGTGCGATCACGGTTGAACAAAATATTATAAATATGCCGTATTGTGTGGTGAAAAGGTGTAAAAACACTTCAATTATTCATAGAAAGAATGCTGGATTATCGTTTCATGAGTAATTAACTATTTCTTATTAGATTTCATAACATTTTTCTAAATATTCTAGTTGCACAAACTAGGAACACAAAACCTCCGCCATATCATACAGAGTTGCCATAATTTTTTCATCATTTCCACAAAATATTTAGCAGTATTTATGGGAATTTATAAAGTACTGAGTAAAAAAAAATCAGTGTCATCAATGTTGACAACCTCGATGTTTCTAATCATCATCATCATCATCATCATTCGTGCGTTAGTCCCGAACTCCCGATCACATCTGTGTCCGGGATCTACTTAATACGTGGCTTGGTTATTTCGGCAATCTTGGAATTGACCGCCGTCTGACCTCCCAGCCTGTGTTCTGATCCAATATATTTGTCCAATATATGTTACTGTGTCAGTAGTTTAATTTCAGTCTAACACTACGAAGGCCTCAGTCTTAACCTAACGACTATTGATATCTACTTCATGTATAGTCAACGACAAAAGTAGCTTAACCAATAATTCTTATCTGTTGATCACTAATAGCTGTTAAACCGATCACAAAATCATAAACGAAACACGAAATATATTAACTTTGTCCTTGGGGATTCTAAAATTACTTGTACATTGCTGTGGCACATGCATTGGGATGTAAAAAAGAATAATAAATATTTTTGTGCTAATCAACTTTTGTTGTTGACTGTACTTTGTACTTACACTGGAATGAAGCTTTGTTCATTCATCTTAAAAAGGATTATTTTAATGATGAGAAATTTTTTGAAAGCTAGTAATTAAAGTGTGTTTACTCAGTGTTTATCACGTTTTTATTTATTTTAACACTTCCCCATTTTAGGCACTTATCATAATAATCATTTGTGTAAATGACAAAATAATTGCAGATAACATTTACTAAAACAAATATTAATTTTCCATATGTCCACTATATAGAGATTTTTTCATTTGCTGGCAACATTACGCACACGCCGTTAGTGGTATCGGTACACGGAAATCGGAGTCACACGCACACATTGAAAGTGTCATTTGGCTTCACGTGTTTATTCTACATGTTCCGTCTATGTTATTCTTTTAGTCTGAGTTGGAACCCTAAATCAAAATCCTACAACTACAGACATTGGATGGCTTAATGAAACCAAATTTTACAATCATCGGTTTTACAATCATCATCAAGTCAAAACCAATGATATTCTAGGGATTCTAGGATCAAACAAAATATTTATTTACAATAAGAATTACAATATACAAAATATACCTACATAATTACAGACTAAAAATATTTACATTACAAAATATCGTTTAAAAAATCCTCCGCGTCATTGCCGACTGGAAAGGTTCCCAGAATGCTGGCTGTGTTGCCACGTTGGATGGCGATACTTATTCTTTGGGTCAGAAAATAGCCAGCCTTCTGGTCCTGAGAAGCATCGACTAGGCGTTTAGCAATGTCTCTATAAAGGCGGCGAGCACTCGGACCCCATGACCCCAGTGTCTCAACCCCAAACGGTTCAAATATGTAATCACCTGATAGGTTAGCATATTTACGCCGTTTAAGGCCTTCAGCCGATGCAGCAGCAGCGCTGGCACATCCGGATGTGCTTGGAAGGTGTGAAGGTGTCAACGCATGTAGTGTCCCACACCAAAGGCCTTCCCATCTTCCACGGTAGCAACGACATACCGTATATATTCACGTACGGCCGGAAGCCCTGCGGTGGAAAGAGCCCTACGAATTATGTCGTTTAGAATAGCGTGCCGAGGTTTACGACCTGCGCTTCTGCTACAAGAAAGGCCATGGTGTCTCAGATTATCGACGGCTACTCCACAGGTGCAATGATGCGGGGATACACAAGGTGTACCCAGCCGAAGGCAAGTGGCAATGCGGAAGGTTGTGTCGTCCAACATTGTACCGATGTTGGGCGAAGGGAGCGCCTGGATCCATAACCCTGACTCCCATTCTCCAACAGTTACTAGGCGTGCACGCTCTAAAATATTG
This sequence comes from Nudaria mundana, assembly GCA_963556515.1. Taxonomy (NCBI): domain Eukaryota; kingdom Metazoa; phylum Arthropoda; class Insecta; order Lepidoptera; family Erebidae; genus Nudaria; species Nudaria mundana. The sequence continues at coordinate 16,410,581 of OY748298.1, forward strand.
ACAGAAGTGTCAATTAGTGTATTAATTCTCAATTTACAGAGCGGTGAATCCCACAGTCGCTGTGAGCCTAGGTCACGCCTAGGCTCAGTGGCAGGTCAGTGTCGGGGCAAGACATCCTCCAAGCATTTATGGCATCGGTCTTGCATCGCACCTCGGAATCAATCAGTGTATTTGACAAAATTTTCCTGACTAATTCTTCGGTGCTATGGACCGACGACAGAAATGCTGGCAGACTGACATCTGTGACTCTACGAATACCTAGCCCGCCCAAGCGAACTGGAAGAGACGCTTAGACCCAGGCCCGGTCATTAATATTTACATTTAAAATATTACACAAAGAATTTTGTATTAATTTGACTAGTCTGCCCAAAATTTCTACATTTTTCCAAAATTGTCCTGAACGGAGGGCATGTGTAAATTTGGGTACGAAAATACAAAAACGAAGAATAGTGAAAGCTGAATGAATACTGATATTACATAGACTATCAATAACCTGATCAAAATTTTGAATTGTTTCCTCGATAAAAGTGGAAAAGCCATCTTCTAAAATCGGGGACCCTAGGAGGCGTAAAGAAGTTTTGTCCAAAACTTTTATGTTGGGGGCCAAACAGTTGAATTTGGAGATTGTTGTTAATTTATCTGTGTTTTCAGATATAAAAATCTCACATTTATTCGGGTTCAGTTCTAAGCCCATTGACTGAAACTCGTTCTTTATTAGGGCTAAATCTTGTAAAACTGTCTCTACTTTTCCCCCTAAAGTCCCGTCGTAATTGGTCGTATTTGATTGAACCGAAGTTGACACATTTGACATTGACAATGAAAGTCACGTCACAAATTGTCAAATTCGTCAAAGTGCATGCAACAATGCAATCAAAATCAAGCAAGTTCAGCTGCACAGCAACTCAAGCAGCTGATTGATTGATTTTGTGATAAGAAAACAAAAATTAAAATATACAAAATTAAAATAAAATGCCAGAAAGTTCAAAAAAAAAGTAAGTAGAGTGTAAGTTGTTTAAAGTAAAGAAATACCGGCCACACTTTTGAGCTTATGCTTATGCTATTACTTGTTAGCAGTGATAAGAAAGGCGCAAAAGATCAAAGAAAACCTCGACCGCGGCCGCAGCAGACTAAGACGGATAAGAAGCCAGAAAAACTTGAGGAATCTAAGAATATTACTAAAGGTTAATGTTGTAAAATTATATTTAGTGGAACCGTAATTGTAAAATTGATTAGTGTTAGTCTGTTACATACACACATTGAGTTAACATTGTTACACATACAGCTGAACATCATTCAGTTCATGTTATTCTATTTAAACTGTTTTGGTAAAATGAATTCAAATCCTGACTAAAGAGTAGATATTGTTAGAGCATAAATAAATAATAATTACAATATGTAGGTACTGATTGCTTGGAAATACAGACTTATTACCATTTACACAAAATTTAGAGAGAATTATATCTAAAATTTAAAAACTCATCAAAGTACTTGTTGCCGACTGGTTTCCAAAAGGCTGGCAATGCTTATTCTCTGCGGCAAAAATAAAAAGTAACCTACATCCTGGTCTTGAGAAATGAATTTTAAATATTAAAAATGCTATGAGTACTCAGACCATAAGGTCCTAGTATTTCTACACCAAATGGTACAAACAAATAATTACAAATCACACTTAGTTATTAAGCTTAAACCCCTAGTGGCATTCAGACTCATCATCTGCCTGCCCTTATACTAATAATTCGTAATGGGCGCAACAGATCATCCAACTGGCATTCAGAAATAAAAGACATGTTATCAATAATCAACATTTGATAATACCTACTGGAAAAAGACTGTTAAAATTATTCTTAAATAGGTCCTCAGAAACCACCTGTACATGAAAGTCCCCCAGAATTCTCCAAGAGTTTAAAATGGGAAACTGAAGAAGTTCTTAATATTAGTGAAGGAGAAAACTTTAAATACAAGAAGAAAGAAATACAAAGTAACTGGGCAAAATACGAAGTGCCCATTGAAAGCTATGATGAAATCGATGAACAGGAAAATTTGGGTGCCGATTATGAAGTGAGTAATCTCATTTTACATGAGGTCATTTATAACTAACTAATAAAATTGTAAGTGTAAATTTTACCATAATACTGAACCAATATATCCATCACACATTTTAAATTCAATTTTTTTTATTTGAAAATGCTTAATACTATAGACACTACCTACATATATAAAAACTGTTTATTAGTAAAATATAAATGACCCCCACAGATAACCTCCTAATAGATTCCGCATTACTGTAATTTTGTTCCTTACCGAGTTCACCTGAAGGCGGAATGCGAGGGGCGCGCGGAAACATGTAAGTGCGCTATGATTGGCTGTTTCAAGGTCAATCTTCGAATACACCGAATACTAGAGATGGGATAGGGATGAAAATGTGTCGATAAAATTTTGATACTCGCAGGTATATTATAGTTATATTTTTATAATTTTATTATATCGTTTATTCCTTAATATTCTTATTATATACATTTTTAAATACATTTATAAAAAACACAAATACATTTAAAAATATAAAAATTAATATTTATTATTATAATTTTAATAGGAATAGGTATCAGGACTTAATCAAGAGGGACAGGTATTATCAACTCTCAGTTCCTACTTACTACCTACCACTAAGCCACGAGCCCCCCATCTCTGATGATGATACATTATAATTTTATATTTTTATTCAATAGATGTAAAGTAATATAATTTATATTAAGAAAGAAATTATAAATAAATCACAAAAACTCATGTCATCGGCGGGACTATAATTTCTTTCTTAATATTTTACGTTGTTATTGGTGGGAAACCAACTCTCCCCACGAGATGTTGCATCTACCCATTTCTTTTTCCTCTTGGGGCATCCAGGAAACCTATAAAATAATATATATCTCAGTTACATTGCTAATACTAAATCACATTAGCTGCGAAAAAAAATTAAAATAATGCCAACACACAAATTGGTCGCAAATAATTCGCAGCTTACCGAAATTCAACCGGGCGCAGTCGCGGGCGACAACATGTTGCTTATTTATAGGTACTACTTTTTAAAGCACCTACGGCAATAATACTGCAAAATATCGATGACGTACTATATCATACCGATATCCCATCACTATCGATTCAAGTGCTATTGTAATGTATTGTTAGAAAAGGATAGCTATTATAATTTGGCTAATGAGTGAAAGAGTAATTTCAAAAAGACATCAACGGGTTCTAAATGGTTTGTGTTTATGTTCTATTACCAACCAGAATAAATTGAACTCCGGTGCCTAGTCAATTTTATATTTACATTTATGTCTAATTTACTTACCGGTGAAATGTAATGCCATCTTTTTGGTAATTTGATGTCTTCGCCGACTTGCCATACCATTTCACGGAACAGGAAGCCATTTAAAATGTAAAATGCTCGCAAAAACAATTTTTTAAATTATAAAATCGTACGTGGTCATAGGTCGCGAAGTTGGTTGTCACTGACGTCGTGATTTTAGGCATAGCTTTACATGCTTGCGAAATCAAGTATGAGTGGCGCGCGTTTGTTGCCCTGGATGCGGAATCTATTAGGAGGTTATCTATGATGACCCCGTATGAATACATAATATAAAAAGGCATTTACACATTACTATTTATTGTAAGTGTTGAAATAAATGCAACACAAGATATCTTCATGGTTGTACTCTGAACAGAGTTTGTACAGTCAGCATCAATTACTAAATCACACTATAAAGTATCTAAATTGTTACACAAGATCAAGGCTTCATTCTATCCACCACCTTGAACACGTCAACCCAACCTAGTCAAAGGACAGAATTCTTATTTATTATAGCAATGGAGGTAGCAATGTTTTGTCATTATTTAGTTAGACTAAGGTATCTAAGTAGGTATATGGCATCAGATGTGACATAATAACTGGTGGAGACTGTACTATTAGAACTCAATGCACTTCTCTTTTTTAATAGTCCTCATCTTTCTGGTATTGGTTTTTCCCATTTGTGTTACAGAAACTCTGACACCAGCTACTCATAACTTACCACTCTAATATTTTTGGACATTCTCACACAATGTCATCTAGCCCAAACTAAGCTATAAGCTTGTGTTATGGGATCTAGACAACTGACAAACATAAACTTAATTTCTAAATACATACATATAATACATAGAGAACACCCAAACTCCGAAACAAACATTTGTCAGCCATTATCGACTTCAGTCGATAACCAATGGTATCGCAGAAAATTTATCATGTGACCGACATTTTCTGTGGTATCATTGTTTGAATTTTGATATGGCAATCGACTGTAGTCGAATGCCATCTTCATAGGGCTGATTTTGAACTTTATCTATTTTACAGAAACTCATAGACACTACTCAATCAGCTGGTGGTCACTTCCAATTCAAACATGAAAAATGGTGGGATATAACTACAGATCCTTCACCTTATGATAAATACTTTGAAATCAATATGGACAATCTTAATATTGCTCTATGTACTATTCCATTTTACCAAAGGAATAATATAGAACGAATAGACTTCACTGAAACAGATATACTAAACATGGATAATAGAGCAACAAGGTTTAAACAGCAATATTACAAGAATAAATCGTTTTCCATAATTGAAAACGAAGTTCAAGATAAAATATTGAGTAGTCTTATGAAGCCAGATGATGTTGAAACTGAGACATGTAATAAAAATATAGATTCAACTTTAGCTACTCAAAAGTCAGCGGTATCACAAAAATCTACTAAACCTAAATTGATTGAAACACAAAATATAACATCTGTTGGTAAATTAACAAATCTTGATGTCTCTGGTATTGAACTTAGAGCACAATTGAAAGCAAATGCACCTTTAGGTGATAATACAACAGAATCCACTCAAGCTGTCACTGCAGGTAATAAATTATTTAATTTAGCCATGAGTCTATATAAAATGGACCGAAGAGCTAGACACTTTTTCTATGATTTATATATATATAGAGATTACCATACACTTTTTCAGGGTGAAAGTCTCACTATCCATACTTTGGTATGGGTAGTGAGACTCACCCTGAAAAAGTGTCTATGGTAATCTTGGACGAGGATATCCGCGGAATTCGTATTTAACAAGCGTTTATAGAGATAGGAAAGCATAAATTTTAACATTTTGTTTGTTCCTCAATTGTCCAATTCAGCTTGAAATTTTTGGGAACTCATCCTGATATAATTTGGCAGCATTTGCTGTGTAGGTACAGATTCACTTGAACCAATGGAAATTTTTACCTACTAAATAACTACAACTTGGTATTTGGTCCATTGTGTTGAATATTTTTGACAATGATAATGACAGTATCTTAAATCATGTTATTTGGATACTCAGTCGAAAGGTACATATTAGTAGTATTAATAATAATTCGACACAATGATTGTGCCCATGTTATTGAAACGTTTGGTTGTTTAATAATGTGAGTAGATAAATTGGGACCAACATGTCTATACTTTTTTTTTTATTCCGCGAGACCGCGGCCGCTCCCATGTCCATTGCTGCAGGCGTCTCTGGTACACACCAGGTGTTTCGAGTGGCGCCCGGCTGATTTGGCCACCTGTGTGGCCTCTTCGGTGGTTTGGTCGGAATGAAAATCCCGCGTCGTTGGGGTTGGGTTTTATCCCACGTCGGTGAGAGATGTTTATGCTGACTGTACCTGTTCTTATACAAAACATTCTCTCTGCATTTCAGATTCCGAATCGCTAGTAATAAAGCAGAATGAAGTTATTGAATCTCCAGAGGATCTTGAGAAATGGCTCGATGATTTTTTAGATAGTTGAAAGAATGAACACAAATATTTATGTACTGATGTAATATATTAATATATTTAATATGAGTTATACAGGAATATCTCGGCTCCGAAAAGAGCTCTGAATAACCACTATTAGCTACATAGGGCGTCGACTACAGAACGATCTTCGCCGGTTAGACCTGTGGAATAATGTTGAATGTATTAATACAAATCAATCGCTGGCATTAGTCACTGAAATAACAATTATACATTGAAAAACAGTTATATTTTAAGGTTGCCGTTTACATTTAAACGAGACATGCGTGTGAAACAGACAGAAAATAAACGTTAATATATATAATAGACACATGAGGTTAGAGGGAGACGAATGTCTTTAGCAGTATTACGTTGTTAGTCAGTTCGTTCGCTAGCGGCCATCGCAGTCATCCCGTACTATCGAAAAATAAAAATAAAATAAATTTGTTGTCCTGTATGAAATTAGTTTTTTTTATTTGTACAACACAAGAAGGCATGTTTTCAACCGACTTATAAAAAAGGAGGAGTTTCTCAATTCGACTTTTTTCATAACTTATGAAGCGTCGTGTTTATTACATAGACCGGTACCTCCTCAGCAATGGACATGGGACCGGAAGCGGTCTCTCGGAATTAAAAAAAAATTGGTATCTCCTTTTTCGTGCGCCATTGCTGAGTGCGGATAGAGAACGCATCAGTTTTGTATAAATATATCATTGTATTAAATTAATAGACCTCTTAGCGGTGGTCCTACCAACATGTCCCACTGTAATGTACATAATTCAATATACATATATTAATTGTATACCTACTTGAATTAGGTCCGGAATGTCAGTTTCAATATGTACAGTCAATACTTAGGTACTTGTCTACAAACAGTAGTTTGATTTTAAATGAATAGACTTACCTTTAATTTGAGCTGAGCGAACGTACGGGCGGACCGACTCCGTACAGCGATGCAACTTACCGTCTTTTCCTTCTAACAATGTACCGATTTGCGTACGCGCAAGTTGATTAAATTTATGCAAATGTTACATAATCTACAACAGACATAAATAATATAAAATGTAGGTAGGTACTTACCTTCCACTTTAAACGAAGAATTCCAAGAGATTCAATTTAAATATTATTTTTGAATCGTCAATTGGAAACTGTTACTGCTTTGACAGTTTAAAAAAGTAACGTCATAAGTTTATCGTCATAGTCACCCAATAGTGACGCCCACTGCTAGGCATAGGAATCCCCAAACGCATCTATCGTTTTACAGTTACCTTCACGATGTCGTCACTCCACTGTGGCAGGCCTACCCACGCTGCGTCTCCCAAGTACGCGGTCCCCACTTGACTTTTTAGTGACCAATGGTCGAATCCATAACTACGAGATCAGAAGAAGGACTGGTCCTTCTTCGGATCTCGTAGTTATGGATTCGACCGTGAGATGACATTTGTAGCTACCTACTTCATACGAGGCTTAAGCAGCGGACTCCCATTGGCATATTTTGGAATATGGCAATGAGAAATCCGTCTTTTCACAGCTCGTCCGTTTTTGTGGCAGAAATACGGTGATTTGATTTAACAATCATCTACCCCATTGGTTGAAGGGGTCCCTCATTCTTCATTCATTTCAACCTTCAACTTCATTCAACAGCAAGTGAAAGAACTCTGTGGTAATAGTTTCGGTTGTGTGAGACTTATTGTGGACCTTTATTTCCTGGTGCATGAGAAAATATCCAAGATATTTTCGCACATATAACATTTTTTTAAACATCCCATGGATGAATGAAAACGATGTCACCGAGGCGCCTGTTAGAACTTTTATTTAATCCCTAAGTTAGATGAGACTTATAATTATATTATAATGGAAGCAGTCGTTTTGATATGAGGTGTCGTCTGCTCAATAATACCACGTAGTATCCGGTAAAAATTGTTTTAATTTCATTAGTGTTGGGTAGTGTTTCCGTCATTTCTCACGGACCCATAATGAGCCACGTGGTGAGATCATATTTCCAGTCCTAACCATAACTTTGCAGTCTCCTTTTTGGACAAATGTATTTATTTATTTGCCATGTATTTACTCCAGTATTATCTTTATTAATTAACAAATGCTGGAAATCATGCCCCTTTACAATCACTCAAAATAGGAGAAAGCAAACTGTGGATGAGGAAATGACATGGTCCCACTGATGACCGTTAAAGTACAAGAAATAATACACCTACCCACATCCATAATTTATATTAAAAGAACAATTGTCTATTGCAAATGATATTGAAGGTATCAGCCGCATCGTCGCCGCCCGGTTGTACGCCGGAACAATTCTTTTATCTTCATGAGCGAGTTTACTCGTTTTCATTCTGTTGGCTGCATGTTGTCTCTGGCCGCCGCAGCATACCGGCCAGAAGGTACGGGGTTCCTCTTCTGCGCCCTGCTGTTCTTCAGGTACACAACTTATCCAATAATAATACATTACTACATTTTTAGATATACTCTTACTTTAGAACGATATTTGATGTGTCAGGTTGGTATTCGTACGCCTCTGGACAATTCTTCAATCTGCATGAGCGTGATTTCTCGTTTTCATTCAGTTGGCTGCATGTAGTCTTTGCTCGTCCAAAGCAGCATACCGGCCAACAGCTTGGTTCGTCTTCTTTGCCCTGCTGTTCTTCAATAACTACACTTATTTTTATCCAATAACCTGATTTATTACAACAAACTACTACATTTCTAGGAATAATCTTAGATACATCATCTACCTTTTGCAACATCTGCAATAGGCTAGAATGCTAGATTATCATTATTTAGATAGTCTTACAAAATCAGAAAATTATAAGCAATTCATTTTTTCATTGCATAAAATGGATCCTTGACATGGATTAACAAAACATAAATCTTTTGTTGTGACCATACACAAGGTAAAATAATTTTACATAAGAAAGTATGTACCTACTTTAAAACTTAAGAAAACGAAAATGCTCAGTAACGATAGTTGTTGTATGAGTGATGGTATTGCCCACCTCTATTATCATAGTCATAATTTGCTGGCGGTCTTCGAGGGTACAGCATAGATGGTGACGACTCTTGGGGCTGCTTCAGGGTCTTCGCTCGTGCCGCCAACTGGGACACCAACTGTGCAGGAGTTAGGTGTGCTATGGAAATTGCAGCTCCTTCCCCAACACTGCCACTCGGATTGAAGATGGACTTGGAACTGATCAAATCTTCTTCCACAACTTGGGTGTGGACAGTAGAGGTTAAATATTCAGGATCTATTGAAGTGCTGGCATCACGGTACTTTGTGGCTTCACGAATCTCGCAGACCTCGCATTGAGGTTTTGTAGTTTGAACAACTGCATCTTTTCGATCCTTTGGAAGTTTATTTGTATATTTTGATATAACTTTATCCAGTCCAAGTGTAGAGATGATGCTTTCTACAAGTTGTTTCGTTTGCTCGGCTGCTGTTACTGAACCCTTAGTGAAATTTAGTTCAGTTGCTGAGAGACGCTTCAATGGTGAACAGTATTTGGGTGCTATGCACTTATACTCTACTCCCACTATCTGGTTATCAATGATCAAATGATTAGGAAGCAGTAACTTTTCTTTCAATGTGGAAATGGCTTGTTGACATCGAGACATCACTGTGGAAATAAAGTTATTATTATTTTAGCTCTAGCTAAAACACACTTGGTGAACTCTGATATTCAATTATCATGTGGGAGGGAATAAATACAGTATAAAAAAATAAGAAAACAATCATATATTTGTAACACCACAAATACAGCATGCAGATATATTTTTCATCTAAAAAAAATACTCACCCATAATCTTAGTTTTAGGATCAATGGAAGCTGTTGCACCTGCAAGTTTATAAAACAAATAATAATTAGACTAAGGTAAAGTTCCATATTTTGTAATGAAGGTTAATATAACTTTGTTATTATTGAACCAAGTATTAATACCTTTATATGGTGTTAGTTTAAGATAATCCTCTTGAGAAATTTTACCCTCTGCAACTAACTGAAACATGTAGTAAGATATTGTAATATCAACAGTTTATATTAAGTATAGCATACAAAGAGTTAAAAAAATTAATTACTTGTGCCAAAGCATCATATGGTGTTGTTTTGTCCAAGGCAAGTGCAGGTACAGATTCCATTGGGGCTGGAACCATAGGTGGACCCAGGTTAGGATTGACACTTGGCATTATTGCAGGATCAAGAACACTTTGGGGAACCTGTGGCACTACACCCATGGGAACTCCATAGCCATAAGTATCAGGGAAACCTGTACCATATCCTGGAGCCTGTGTATAGAAACCAGGCATACTTTGAGGATAGTCAGTTTGCATTGGTGCATACATCATTGTCCCCTGTTGATATGGTACATATCCGTGAACATGGCTAGGTAACCCATCATGCTGATTTGGGTACAAGAAACTGTCGCTCTGAAGTGGGGATCGTGAACGCGACCTTCTGCGTGGAGATCTTGAATGACGTCGTTGGTGTGGGCTACGACGAACTGGACTACGGCGAACAGGACTGCGGCGAACAGGATTGCGGCGAACAGGGCTCCGGCGATTAGGGCTGCGGCGAACAGGGCTGCGGCGAACAGGGCTGCGGCGTATGGGGCTACGACGTCCTGGGCTACGTCTCCGTGAGCTGCCCCTCTGTGGACTCCTCCTGAGTGGGTTGTTGTTTCTTCTAAAATTTCTAGAGCTTAAGCCTAAATTAGAGACAGGACTCATTTGACGATTCCGTCTAGGGCTTCTACGAGGACTGTTACGCGCATGAGGGCTGTGCTGTGCACGAGGACTTCGTCTTCGGGGACTATATCGTGGCCTGGGGCGTGGTTGTTGAGGTGCAGGTGAACTCTGCTTAACTTGCTTTGATGTTTCTTGGTCTGCTACAACCTCTTCAGTTAGTGCAGGTTTATTCCCGGTTACACTGTGATCAAAGTAATCATCTAGTTCTGTGCCAGGTGGTCGAATGTCGTCCTGAGACTCTAAAGTTTTGGCCAGAAATTGCTGCACCTTAACTTCTTTATCTTTCTTAATAGCTTCATTAGTTTTGCTTGGATCACGCCTACTGCCTGGTTTGATATAACTATCTAGGGCCGAATCTTTAGGCGAGGGCTTTGACTTATTGAAAGTACCTCTCTTGGTTTTAAGCTTAGCTTTTCTTTTTGTATCATCATCGATTAACTCTCGTAGGTCTTTCACGCCTTCGACATCTTTTTCAATGGTAAGTAAACGCGACTTTTTCCGTTTCAAAGATTCTTTCGCGTCGTCCCAACACTCATCCACAACACTTAAACCTTCCATAAACTCATCCTTGTTAAAATCATCGAAAAAATCACTAGGTATATCTTCAGATTCACCCATCTCCGACACTTCATCTTTTTGTAAGGCCATGCCGTGAAAATGGAAAAAGTAAATACAAAACCAAATTAGGAAAACCTTTGCTTACAATTTATAGCCAGCAGTAGGTAGGTACTGATATTGTTTGGTTATTCTGTGCTTACTAAACAAACGGTGAAATGTTCACTCCATCCAGTACTAATAACTAGGTACAAAACGTAGTGCTTATATTATCTTTGTAGGTGCATTTATTAAATTAAATATTACTTTTTCAGGACATTGACATGAGTGGAGTGAGACATCATGACAGCCGTAGACTCCAGTGTTGCCACACTGGATTCTTGTAAGTCTCTAGATTGCCCTCAGAAAGTCGCTAGTTAAAGTCAATTTACTGATACAAAAAGTCGCTACATATCACTAAAAAAAAAGAAAAAATTTGCAATAGTCGGGCGCTTGGGCACACCACATGCGTCGGACTCATCTTTTGATTTACTACGGAGTCTGAAACCACCTATACTATTAAAGAAAAAAAAAGTCAGAGGCAAAAGAATTATATTTATTTACAAAAAAAAGTGAGTGTGTACTTAGGTACGCACGTAAGAAATCTAGAAATAATACATACCTACTTTGTTATAATGTTCAATCGTGCTGTGTCGGTTTTGTGTGTCAGTGTGCGCACGCCTTGTAAAAATCAAGAAGTAGATATAACTTAAAAAAAAAACATACTCCAAATCTACGCCAAATAACGACACTTCTGCTTCATCTTCACTTTCTTCATTGCTAGGGACAGTATTAGTAGACGAAGTAGAAGCAGAAGGCTGATTATTTCCCATCGTTTCGTATTTGTGCTATTAGTCCATTGAAATGTTACATGAGCTTTGCATTTTTTAGAGGACGCAATTTTTTTTTGGGACATGTGTCCCCACACAATAGAAGCTTAACCTCAAGTTTGTGGGGTCACCACCTTTGTCCCCCGGCCGCCATCTTGGAAAAACACTTTTTTTCGCGATATCTCTGAAACAATGCGTCTTACAAAAAAATTGCAGTGTCATAATTTGTGGCAAATTGTTTTGCCTACAAATATGTGTATAAAAATTTTTGCCCTAAATTAAAAATTAAAGAAGTTATAAGCAAAATGGTGAGTGTTTTTTAACTACTTGTATTATTTATGCTTTCGATTGTCGGCACTTGGTGGACATAATAATACATTCTGAATAAACTCACTAATACATTCCACAATTTTCATTATTATTTAAAATCCTGACCGGTTTTGCCCAATATATGGCATCATCCAAGGTATTCTTTACTTTGACTTTCACAGTGTTCACGTGTTGTCCCGATCAAAACTAGAATTGCCAGATTGCTATGCCTAAAGTTGTCAGATGGTCAAAAGTTTAAATAAAGTATAGACTGTGCAAAAGGCTCTAAAAGTAGCTAAAATATTTTTGGTCGCTGAATAATAAATTTATCTCGCTATATCACCGAAAAACTCGCTAGATATAGCGACAAAGTCGCCAAAGTGGCAACACTGCCGTAGACTCATTCATAGAGGATTTTTTTGCCGGCATTTTATTTTGAATTTTATGGCTTCGGATCGCACGATTTCGATTGAGATGATTAGTTGTCTTTTAAGCTAAGGCCTTTTATCATGCATGTAACAGTCTCCAAGTATCAATTGGCGCGTAGGGTAGAATATTGGAATGCCAAAATTATACTTGGAGAATTATAATTATACATTAGGAGGATTTTTTAAACGATATTTTGTAATGTAAATATTTTTAGTCTATAATTATGTTTATATTATACATAATATATGAATATGAGAAACTATATAATCACGTTGTCCGTATTTGTTCTATATTGTTAGTCAACGTATGGGTAGAGCTAGCGTTGGCGGATATTCGTTTGATTAAATTTTAATAGAACCTAGACAGCCAACTACCAAAGCTCATCGCATCGTTAGGCCTGTGCGATTTTCTAGATTCACAGGCTGGACAAATGTGTGTTGGGGTTTGATGGGGGGGGGTCAACATTTGGAGCTGACCTCCTCCAAAACATCTGTCAAGCATCGCGGCGGGATGGCGCGTACGATACAGCGCGGCTAGCACAGCTGTGTGTGTGTGAACAATGTGAACGTGCTCATAGTTAAGTATGATGTTCCATATTGTTGTGCTATAGGCTATGTGCTATGATATGATATATTATAGCGTATGCTGAACGAGAGTTCGTTTTGTATCTATTGCCAATGCGACCTGTCAACGCATAGACAATAGATTTTCCAACTTTGCGCATTCTCGAAACCACCAATGAGTTCTTGCGACATTGTGGTCTTTCATTGACTGATTGTTCTAGAACTATCAATTCAATTCAACTAGTTATCCCGACGAAATTTGTATCGCCTCAAATAAAAAAAAAACGAATATTTTAATATTTCATGCAGATGTATGTAAATTGAAAAACGCGACGGACGGACAGACAGACAGACAGACAAATTGTCGTATTAAATATATAGATTCAATTCTTTGTTATGGCCTCTGCTTGCCCTTGCAGCAACTTGCTTGCTAATGACCAGTGAGTAAGGCTAATAACGTAGGAGATTACTAACTTAATTAATAACTAGAAACGATCACGGACGGATACAAAAATAGCTGCTGTCAACTTGACATTGACAGACAAACCTCACGCCGAAAATAACGCGTCTGATTTCAGACAATCCGCAATAATGAATATTGAATATAATAATATAATATAATCAATATTGAATATAATAAATTAAAACTATAGGTACCTACCTACTTAAATTACGTAACCATATCCCCCCTTTTTTGTGGTCTCTTATCTATTTATATCTTATGTATTGTGTAGTTAGTAGTTACTGTAGATAGAATATTCTTTATCTATGGTAGTTTTAATTGTATTCTTTTATCTTTTATGGTATTTTTTTTTGTTTAGGCTCTGACTGAGTTATGGAATTACTCGGCCACCGATCATAATTTCGACCCACAGTTAAAATCTCCTACGTTATTAGCTTTACTCACTGGTCATTGGCAAGTTGCTGCAAGTGCAAGCAGAGGCCATAACAAAGAATTGAATTGATTGAATTGACAATCCGCAATTCCGTAATCGAGACAATCGAGTAATTTCAGTTCAATAGAGTTCAATCGTCAATCCAAAGAGAATACGAATACAAAAAAAACTACTGCGTCAATCGACCACAGCAGAGCAGGGACCACAGTACATAGTTGGGAACATACACATAGATATAATAATTGTAATTTGTAAACAAGTTCAAGAAGAGCGCGCAAAACAGTCAAACAGTGTACCTATTGCAGACTTATTTAATTTATTATAGTAAATGTAAATGCTTGGCAAGGCATATTGTGCGATTTTGATATGAATTAAACCAAACATGGAATGTACACAGAGATTAGAGTGTACTCAAGAGCTCTATCAAAAACATACAGAAAGATTATGTCCAGAACAGGTTAGTAGATATTAATTTCATATTTTCACAGGTTTCATGAAATATGAAAACTGGGCGTATTTATTTTTTCCATGTAGTGGAAATTTTAGGTACACAAGGAGGCCACAAGGAAGAAAATTATTAATTAATAAATTTTCTGTTTTAATGTACTTACAGCTTAATATGTATTTATATCGTTTAAAACTGTAGTTACACACTTGAAGATAGACCTAGACCCCCATCCCATATAGGGTCTTCATAACTTCTATTTCCTTTAAATTTTGACTAAAAAAAGGCCTAATAATTCTAAGATTACTAGACCGGTAAATTATCTACCTGAATTTAGGTTATCTCTTCAGTCAATAATAATCTAGGCTTATTTAGGGTCAATCAAATCCAGAGACTTGAAAGACATTGAGAGAAAAGTTTTATGACTTTTATACTTATTTATTTTTTAACGGGTACAGTAATTTTAAGGGTAGGTATATTAAAGTAAGTGTTGTAAGAAGTAGGAAAAGCTTTAACCATTTACAATCGTTTCTGTTTCAGATTGGATTTCTGGGAATATGTGGAGCAAAACACCCAGTGGTCCGAGGTCCAAACAAAATAGGACGAGATCCTTCTACATGCAACATCGTGTTAAATTTAAATGTAAGTTTGGTACTTAATTAGACGTCAATTATGTACAGTTTATTTTATTTATATGTAGTTAGTTTACACACACATAACTTCATGTCAGAAATGTGCACACCCATTGCACTCCTTAGGGAGATATAAGAGATCAATCAATCAATTAATTTATTTGCAAATATGGGTAACATATTTGGGTTACATGAAATACCTCCTACAATTGTACACAGCCATATTCCTCTTTGCACAATAGGTAGGTAGTGATTTTAAACTAAGTACAAATATCCAATAACTAGCGGCTGCCCCTGACTTCGTCCTGGTGGTAATTTGGAATTTTTCCCGTCGCTTGTAATTATTGTTCCCATCGCGTCACCCGTATATATAGCTTATAGCCTTCCTCGATAAATGCACTTGTCAACCCAAAACAAATTTTTCAAATGGAACCAGTACTTCCTGAGATTAGCGTGTTCAAACAAACAAACTCTTTAAAAGTTATAGCCCAAAAAGCTGGAAGTTGAATTTGGGGTGTCTCTAAATTCGATTTTTTTTGGATTTTTCTACAGACATTCTAAGTAGTACATAGGTACACAGTAAGAGTTTTAGCCTGAGGATTTTTTCAGAGAGTTATTAGCGATTTTCATATTAAGGTAAAAAAACGGAAATTCTCGTAATAAAAGTTATTGGATTATTTTATATCTATAATCTGTATCATGAATTTTCATCATATGCCAAGTTTCAGAGACGAAGGAATTATTCGGGTCACAAAAGCCTCATTGATAATAATATTAGTGCGCTAGACCGACATGTACTTGGTCGACTTTTAAACTAACCAAATTGTTATTTTATTTTCAGTCTGTGTCAAGACAACATGCTGTTATAAATGTGTTAAATAGTAAAGAATACATGCTGATGGACTTGGACTCTGCTAACAAAACAAAGTTACTAAATGTAAGTATTGTATAATTGCACATAATAATGAAGGAGTTTCTTCAAAGCAAACCACCATCGTTTTTGCTACATATGATACTTTAGAACTTAAGCAAAGTTCATATTCTTAGGAAGATGGTTTTTAATCATCATTCAAGATCAAAATTCTAAGTCTACCATAGTCATATGGTAGACTTAGAATTTTGATAAGTCTACCATAGTCATAGATAGACTATGGAGGCATAAATGTAATAATATTAAAGAGATGATAGATACTTTATGGTCCTCTAAAATCAGTTAAATTGCACTAACCATGGTCACACGATAACCAGTCAATACGAAGACCAAAAGGTCGGGGTACATTAGCCGCAGAAAGCCGCACTACAAGAAAGCTTTGAGCATATGCCGCGCGGGACACCGGCAATTGGCATTCGCTCCAAGCTTACCTTTAAAGCATTCAATCTGCGGGATCAGCACTGTTTGTAGCAGCTTTAAGATATCGTATTTTTATATTTTCACTATTAAGTTTAGATATCAGTTAAAAATAAGGTATAATATGTAAATATTTTATATTACAGAAAATTTTACTACCATACATACCTCATCCTATCAAGAATGGCGACACCTTACAGTTTGGTGACATATTTGGTATATTTAGACTACTAGAAGACGATGACGACTTACCCATGACTCAAGCTGTTGATATACCTGAGACACCAATTCAAAGCAAATTTGTGTCAAAATTAAATAAGGCTGCAACAACTGTGATTCCGGAATCACCAGATGTTAGTGACAGGGTATGTATAAATAACTGACTGATCACCGCGGCTACGAGTTTTCTCGTTCCTGATTCCCGTGGGAACATATTACCGGGTTAAAAAGTAACCTATGTTCCTCAGGAATAAAAATATCAGTTAAAGAATTTTCAAAATCGGTTCAAAACAAACAATCAAATGTTTCCTCTTTATTGTAATATTAGTACAGATACAATTCGTTAACAGATACCTCAGCAAAAACACACACAAAATCATGTCTTTATCCCCAAAGGGGTAGACAGAGACGTTTATTACACCCACATCTCGCCAGTCACTATCACTGAAGCTATTGCTGTTTTGGATCAGTATGTGTATGATTGCCAAGGCCTCGTCGGTCTGTCTGCAGGTGCACACCATGCATGATGAGGTCCCTGATGATTCACATGATGTTGATTGTTGTTCGGGAACGAGAACACATCATCAAGTTGAAAAGTAGTCAGCAGCACTGGGTACACAATGTGATTTATTGTATAGTACAAACTTGAAATAATAGTTAAGTAACTCATATTATTATTTTGTATATTGTTTTACAGGACGATTCCTTCCTTACTCCAGCAAAAACTTCAATCGAAACAACCAGACTTTCAAGTGGCCAGTTTATAAAGCCTTCCAAAACATTAACTTTAAACCGTATTAGTTCCCCCAAAACTAATTCTAACTTTGTTTCGTCTAAACAATCAAGTTCATTCAACAACCATGACACTAGTTTGGATGAATCATTGAAAAATAACAAAAATATTGATAATATACATGAAATGAACACACAAGCACCTTATCCAAGAATGAATGAAAGCCCAAGTTCAATATTTACGGCTGATACACAAATTCCATCTGGACATGGAGCTTCACTTTCTATACACGTTTTAGACACCCAAATGCCGACTGTAGATAACCTACCTCAAGTTCGTAAAATTGATGGTGTACAAGAAATGCAATTTGATATCTACGCATCAAATAAAGAAAACAATTTAAGTATATATAATGCTGAAACACAACCATTCCTAGGTGATAAAGACCAATCAAAAGATAACTGTAATAAATCAATAGGAGATACAGATGTTTCTCCAGAAAAAGCGTTAAACAGATCAAATGAAGAGTTACTCTTTGATGAAATTGATGATGGGTGTTTGGAAGATTTTAATTCCCAACCGTTATTACCCCAAGAATCGCCGAAAGCTGTTATGAAGAATTCAAAAGTATCTTTGTGTCAAAAGGATTCTCATAATGCCGATGCAGATTGTGAGGATATAATTCTTACGCAAAAAGTTGAGGAATTAAAAATAGAACCCGAGGAAATGATTTCCTTAGGTACTTCAAAGAGAGTTTGTAGAATCGAATCTGATAGCTCCACAGAGTGTGAGGATATCGAATCTATGCCTACACAGATTATATCGGAATTACCTAAATGTGGTAATGGTAGTACAATAAAAATTGTACCAAAAGCTACTGCTAAGAGAGCTCACAGAATAGATTCAGATAGTTCGACTGACTGTGAAGACGCTGTTGTAATTCCTACTCAAAAGATTGCTGTACAAGAAGTTAATGATGATATAACCGATTGTGAGGATGATTTCATAGAACTTAATTCGAAAGAGGTTTCTAAGTATGATAAAATTATCGAACCTGATGATATACCTACACAATTAGTCGATATAGTGTCTGATGAAATTAATGATGAAAGAAATATTGAAGATGTGGATACACAAATCGTAGGCAATGATGAAAATTTTGACAACAACTTAACACAAATTATACCGGAAGTACAAAACAATATTGAAGTTTTTCAACAGCCCACTAAAGATATAATTAGCCCATTTAAAATACCCCTACAATCTCCTTTACGATTGAAGAGTAAAGAAAACCCTAAAATATCGCCGAAAGAACAAATTTCTGAAATGAAATCAACAAAAAATTGTCCTAATTATTATAATGACACTCAAGATATTGTGGATGACCTATGTACTCAAAGAGACGGATCACCAGTTTTACAAATAGCGCATGAACTTTCTGGAGCTGCTAAAATTTCTCATCTCAATGCTGATGATGAAATTGTACCATGTTCGGTAGAAGATTATGAAGTGCGCGATAAGTTTGCAAACATTGATGCTGATTTAAGTCCTGTTAAATCATTAGGAACACAATCAGTAAAATATGCAGATATACCCGTAGCTAAACTTACAAAACATCCCAGTGACTCATCGTCAGAAGAATATACTCGTACGCCTAAAAAGAGAAGAATGGTTGTTTTCACCGATTCTGATTTGCCAAACAGTCAAGAAATAGAAAGGAATATACATATAAAACCTAGTATATCACATGGTGTAGAAATTTCAAGTGACTCAGAGACGGAAGCAAATACCGAGGATCAATTTACTCCGATAGTACATAAAAAGAAAAAGACCAAAAACGCAAAAATAGATCTAACGAAAAAATTTGATGTTCAAAAATTGCCCGAGAGAATTATTACAAGAGTTCGAAAACCTACATCTAAAATGGAGGGTAATTTGAACATTGATAAAAAATTGACTACCAATATACTTAAACCTAAGTTCTTGACTGAACAAGAGGATAATATCGATGCTGACATTATAAAAGAAAATGTCAAACGATTAAAAACTTATGGGAGAGCGAAGAGTAAAAAAAGTATTATAAATGACTCAACAGCTGAATGTGAAACTAAAGACAAGAAAAATGAAATAATGACCAAGGAAAATGACGAATTACCAGTAAAGCAAAGTCTTATTACCAAAGAAAAAATAAAAGTTAAAATTGAAAAACCCAAAAAGAAAGACAGTAAGAAACATAAAAAATCAAAAGACAAAGCTGAAGACTTAAAAACAGAAGAGACAGAGACAAATACTCGAACGAGTAAAGAAAAAACAAATGATAAAAGTCAAAACGAAACAAACGATTCAGCAATTAATTTACTATCAGTTTCTGATACTAAAGTATATACTAGAAGTACAAGAAACAGAAAAAAGCCTACTGACAACAAATCAATGGCAAAACAATCAAAATCTCTTGATAATATTGAAAAAGCACCAGTTGAAAACAATAGGAAACGATCAAAAAGAAAACAAGAACCTCTGCCAGAGGAGTATTCCCCTGAAATAGAAATTCGAAGAAGTAAAAGGCAAGCGAAAGCAAAAGAGAATAGCCAAGAGTCACATTCAATGGAAGCACCTAAGTCTATACTTAAAAAAAGTATTCATGAGCAGAGCACAGTATATAATTTGTCATCGTCGAGCGCGGATTCTCCTAAGAATTTAAAAAGATCTTTGACTGATAATGACGGGCCAATTGCGAAGAAAACAAAGACGGCTGATAATAATGGTAGTAATACATCTACTGTGTCGTTAAGAGCTACACCAGCGCGTACAGCTAAGACCCAACACGTTTTATTTACGGCGTTTCCTAGTGAAGAGTGCAAACATAAATTGGAGAAAATAGGTAAGTAGGTATTTGAATAAAATACATACCGCTCTGTCTACTATGACTCAAATGCAACTCGATGTGAAATTGTTTCTCGATAACTACCCAACCGAATTTTCATGATTTTTTCACTCATAAATCAAGCATTCTCAAGTACAGGTATTGATCGAGATCGAATTTTGATTTAGGACCCTCAAAAAAGTTATTGACCAAAAATATAACAATAGTCGCTTCGCTCAATTGCATGCTGCAGCGCAGTACCACGGCAGCGACCGCAGCGAGTAGTTTATTCACCAGAGCCTCGACCGTCTTATTATACCAGTGAAAGTCTCGTTATAAATCGGTTGAACCTTTTCAGAACTTTGCTGGCTCAAACAGACAGACAGAATAGCTTTTTATTTTGGAATTGCAAGCAGACACTTCAATTTTATTTATTTGTATAGATTATTCTAATTATTAATATTACAGGTGCCGTAGTAGTGACCGATGTAATGGCATGCACCGTTGTTCTAACGATGAATGTCAAGCGAACCTTCAAGCTGCTATGCGCCGTGGGGCTAGGCAGACCTATTGTGGGACCGGACTGGGTCCAAGCTTGCGTTGACACTCATATGATAGTCGGTAAGTGCTGTGGAGTATACAGAACCCGTGAAATCAAAATTATAAATACGAATTCGGATTTATTACATTATTTTAATCGCGGGACTTCGCGAACATTAAAAACATTAAGTAAGTATTTGGTATTTTTACCCCCAGAGGTCCAAAAATGCCCACGATTACAAAAGTTTTGAACACTTTTTGTGCCAAGTTTCGTGGAGTTCGAATAAAAAATGTGGCTGTAAGCAAAAATTGTCCAGTAAGGTCTCGAAATGTAGACGTTTTGCTCGGTCGGTCAATTAACTAATCATACGTTTTCAGATCCATGGTTGTATCTAATAAAAGATGATGCAGCAGAGAAACGGTTTATGTTCAATCTAGAAAGGACACTCACTGGTAAAAGGAACTTTTTGAAAGGATACAATGTGTCCTCAACACCAAGTGTCCAGCCCAACGCGTCAGAAATGAAATGTAAGGACATTTTAATTATTGAAATAATTTTAACTCGCACGTACCTTTCAGTAGTTCATCGGAAAAATTAAAAGTGTCAAAGTAGAACGGCTGGACCGATTGTAATGGGACTTTCACTGGCAGATAACTGTTGTTTAAGAAGTAACTTGGGTTTTTGTTTATTTCCGGGAATGTATTCGCGTGGGAATTGGGAACTGGTAAACCATTCCACGCGGGCAAAGCCGTGGACACCAGCTAGTAAGTTATAAAACTTTAAACCTATTTTTTCTTTTCCAGTGATAGTGGCATGTTCAGGCGGCGTTTGGAAGGAAGGTGGCTGTAACTGGGTTTGCGTATCTTCGGCTAAAGATCAAGCTCTCTGGCCCAATCTAAGAAAGCGAGGGGCTACAGTTGTCACTACCGAGTTCATTTTAGGAGGTGTGCTGAGACAAAAATTAGAAATTATTGCTAATAAATTCCCTTAGCAACCTGATGTTATAAGAAGTTCGTCGAATAAATCAGGGAATCACAGAGTACAAATTTGTATTTAGCTGAAGACAAGGTCTTACACAGCCAGCATCGACTTAAGTCAATCGAATTACTCAATAGTGTTAATTTGGTCATATGACGGCAATTTTCTGCGTTATCATTGGGTGTATTTCGATAAAGTTAAGTGGATTCTGCCATGCTCTTAAGAGTTGCTGCATGATTATGAGAAGAAGTATATATGTAGTTGAGTCGTCGCCGCCTGGAGCGGTCAGTACAAATTTAAACGACTGCCGTTTGGTTTGTGTAACGGTCCCTCTTTATACCAGTAACTCTGCATTTATTTTAGTGTCATAAATGAGTGTGATATCAACGTTTGCATCACAACATGAAGATTATCTTGGAAATATTTTAACATAAGTTCATTTAAATGCAATTACTAAAATTTGGCTTAAAATTGTCGAGGCAGTAACACCTTTGTTTTACGTACCTATACATTATGATTATATGAGACATTAACCTAAAAACCATTAACATCACTTACTATTCACCTAATAACCCGACTGGGGTTATTTTATAATTGCGTAAATTAGAGATTATGTCTTCTAATAACCAAAAGACACACACATATCACGCCTATATCCCCGAAGAGATAGGCAGTAATACATTACACACCCACAATTTGCCAGTATTTTCCCACGTACTAGGGGGCAAGCCTATTGCCGTCACCGGGTACGGATATAATGGGTTTTGTCCAAAATGGCCGAATGAAAAGAAACCAAAAGAAATGCAACTATTATAGTCTAGTCTAGAATGTTAGAGATTCCTTATCACCCCAATTCCTGTTGTGTATTTAATAGAAGCCTTGATCATTTTACGGAGGAACAATGAAGTTGTGGACGGTTTTCTATTTATATTGGTCGCAAATTTCGACTAAGGCAAAATCTAATTTTAGAATTTAATACAACACAGTTTTTGTAAACATTAAGGGCCCAGACCGCGCACGGACAAAGTCGATTTTGAGCGACAGCAGCGCTAAAGTTGCCCAAATCATCCGACCGGCGGGTGAATGACCCAGAGAGACCGCGATTTTGAAAATGTTTTGCGACAAACGTTCCACGTTGAGTTATTGTTATTGAAGTTGAATATTTACAGCATAACAAAAATGTTGAATTATTGGAAATAAACGACTGCCTATTTGTAAAATATTCCAAGAGTAGTTTTCGTTATAAAATGATCCTAATTACTAGATAAATAAATAAGAGTAGTTTGAGACACAATTTTTATGATTTTCTATTTATAATAAACAATCAAGAGCAGGTCCGGACTGACCTTTTTGTATTCTACTTACCTAAAATTCCAACTACGAGTATGTATTTATTTGTAATTTTACTACCAAAGTTTATTCTTATTTCGTAAAATTTTCATTCAATAAAATAATTGCAAATTCAGTAGGAAGTACGGTCGAAATAACATCACGCCTTT
This sequence comes from Nudaria mundana, assembly GCA_963556515.1. Lineage (NCBI taxonomy): Eukaryota > Metazoa > Arthropoda > Insecta > Lepidoptera > Erebidae > Nudaria > Nudaria mundana. The sequence continues at coordinate 16,434,035 of OY748298.1, forward strand.
CCTCGCTAGTGTTTATCTCTACGCAAGGATATGTGCCTATTGCGTAAACTCAAATACTTTTGCTTACGATCACCTCGCAATCTAAAAAATCTTCTAGGGTTGTACAAAAAATTGTCAATAAATGAAACACAAGTATGAAAATGGTCCATATAATTAAAAGTAAGTAAACAATAACAAAATATGAGTCGCCACCTAAAAAGCGTGCTAGGGTTGTACAAAAATTAGTTATAAACAAACATGAAATTTATAAATTATTCATATACTTAATTAAACGAAAGTAAACAATAACAAAATATGAGTTCAAAATTCTAATGTTTTTTTCATTTTAATGATTACTGATCAAATTCTGATTTCTACTAATTTGATGATAAAATCAATTGCTATTGCAAAACCTATCAGAATGAAAATGTTACCAGCTGCCCGATTCACGTAATAAAAACCGTAGCGTAGTGACTTAAAAATGTCACTTCGCACACTTTTTAACCGACTTAAAAAAAGAAGAAGATTCTCAATTCGCTGTATTTTTTGAACCGATTTTGATGATTCTTTTTTTTATTTGAAAGCTGGTGCATCCCGTGTGGTCACATTTTAATTTCATTAGGATCGGACCTTGGGTTTACACCAGGTAACTCTTCAAAATCGTATAGGAATTGTATAGAAATTGAGCTATTGGAAGATTTATGACAATCCAAGACTAGATAAGTAAGTGCGTTAAAAACAGAAAACCAAAAGGCGATTTCTAAGTTTCTAAGTTAAAACGACTTTTGAACTGGCGTGTTTACGTGAATCGACCGGCTGGGTAGTTAAGTTACCTCAGTCTCTTTCAAAATCATTAGACGTTCTTCTCTTTCAAAACACGTAAAGCTCTTTCTTTCCTCTCTTTCATAGCCTCTATGACATTGGGCGGGTCAATAGGCATGCTTCGTGACTGCCGAGGATCAACTAATTCTGGAAGGAGGCAATCGTAATAAAATCTAACTAATTTCATCTCCATTTTCTCCTTCCAAAATTTGTCGTCCTTTTCTATAATATAAACTTTCATAGGTACAGTAGCACCAAACCAGATGCCAAGCATGCAAACGTTTCTTTTAGTTATATGTAGCTGTCCCTGAATCTGGAAATACCAGTAATGATTTTTATTTATGACATAACCCTTGGAAGCCTTGTCCTTAACCCAAAAGGTATGTTTGGCCATTGCTTCATCAAGAGTCATGCCAGCTAAAGAATGTGGGCACTTAATTTCAATTAAACCGTTTGCATAAATGCCATCTGGTGTAGTACCAAGAAATTCATATTGATCGTCGACGAACAAACCGCAACCTTGTATACTAATATTCTCTTGAATTTCTAACTGTCTAATTGCAGTTTCTTCGTTTTCGATACCGTACCGTACAGCAGGCAAACTGGAGATATTACTACCATAAACGATTTTACAAACAAAAGCAGCACAACTTGTGCTCTCTCGTTTTTTACAAACTTCCCCGAACGATGATGAGGTTAGTAATTTTCTCCTTGTACTCATCCACTCAGCACTACTTCTTTGCAAATGGGTCGACCTTTCAAGCTCCTCTCTTTCAGCACAAGACAACTTTAAATCAACTAAAAAAGATGACTTGGCTTTCTCATATAATTCTGGACTCAGATCAGGTTTTTCGCAGTTTGGTCCATAGTGAGCGTCTTTCGATACAGCGCTGTGGCTTTTTTTCAATCTTAATTTAGGTTTAGCAATTAAACGGTTTCTACGATTACTATTTTCCACTTTCGCGATCAAAGGATTAGGACTAGATTTAAATATGACTTCATGAGTTTTACTATGAATCGATCCCGTATTAAAAGACACAACAGCAGCTGCGCATCGGCCCGCATAAGAACCACGGGAAGAATAATTTACACGCTTACCCCCAACTAATTTGGCAATTACTCCGTTAAAACTTTCAACTATATTACTTGTGCAATTATGAATTAAACTTCTAGAATGATATGACAGTCTTTTACTTAAAATTTCTACCGCGTCCATTAATCCGCATCCAACAATTGCTGGAAGTAACCCAACAGGTTCTATTCGACGAGTGTCAGGTCTACAAAAATACTCCTTGCAATGTTGGTGATTACCAAATACGTGTTGTGGACCATTTAGGATATCTTCACTAAGATTTTTTATTTTTTCTTCGAGTGACTGATTTTGATCCCCCCAATATTTAATCGCGCATTTTACACCCGTTCTTAAACGCAAATACCTTTCTTTTAGGAATTTCCGCAATTCGCAAGGATACTTAGTGTCTTTCGACAATTTCTCCAAGCTATTGCAGTAGTTTCGTAAAAGATGATTTTTGCATTCAATTTTCTCTACTATTAAATTGTCGTACGGACGCGAATCTAATATTTTTTTATAAGTACTGGAATCGCCATCTGCTACAAATTTATTATAAATTACACCGTGATCAACAAAGGAACGTTTAAACCCCTCAACTATAATGGTCGATTCCATCCCGGTAGATGATCCTGAATAATTCTTGAAACAATGGTGTTCCGGGGGCTGACTGTTGTTCTTTGCGGCTCGTGCACAGACTACGCAGTATTTATTTTTAACTCACAATCCATTGGACCGTGGTCCCCTATGGCCTGAAGAGCTTTAAAAAAAAAAGAAATATCCACTACTCTACGCCCAACTTCCACTTCATCCACCTTTCCCTCTTGACGGTTGTCAATAACTAGTTCCTGTAAAGAAAGATAATGGCTTGACTTTTTATAAAAAAAAATTCAAAAGGTAGGGGCCAAATTTCTTCAAACATAGCTAAGAACTCCCTTAGAATACATCTTTGAAACACATAACACTAGATCAAAATCTTAAACGTTTTTATCAGTCTTCGTCAATTATGAAAATGAATAAATAAACATAATAAAAAACTGGTTGCTTGTAAAGTCGGTTTAGGACGATAATTTTACCGGATAATGTCATAATATTATTCTCCATCGCTTGTACTGCGCTCTCGCTTGACCCTAGCGTGACATAATGTGACACTTTTTTGTGCGTGTTGCCGGTGTTCATCGATTTATAAGACGTTATCACGTCATAAATTTAATAAATCCGACTATATGCATAAAAACTCAAAAGGTAAAAAGAAAACAAGTCTACGGTCTTGAATTATGTTACATTAAAATAAATAAGAACACTATTGTAATAAATCGAATTCAACAGTTGAGACCCATTGAAATCCTCACAGGCTCGAAGATATTCCTGACTAGCTAAATATTTCTTTAGAAATAGGCCCCGACTGCTAAATACGCTATATTACAATGGTGTTGTTATTTATTTTTATTAAATATTTTTATTACACATTTTCATTTTTTAATCTGTCGGTTTTAACATTTTTATTGTTTATTTATTTATATTCATAACTGACGAAGACAAATTATAAAAGTGCAAAAGAATTCATACAATATTATGTTCGTGATGAACAGAAATTATAAATTTCCTTTACGCTATACGTATTGGTTTTTTATGGCGTCACTTATTCTATGTCACTCGGGCTTAGAAGACAATTCTAATGATACTAAAAACATTAAAATCGGTTCAATAATTTTGAACTTATCGTGCCACAAAGATATATTACTTAGTATACATACATACATACGTACACCAGTCGCGTAAAAGATAATATTTTACAAAAAAAATTCTTGATTTTGGTAAAATACGAGATTTGAACGTGAATTTTCTTTTGAGAAAGTAATTGAGAAGTATGTGTTTGTCTCACAATGAAAATAATAAATATTGCAAAAAAAAAAACTGTAGGTACTGAGATTTTGTCTTCGCCCATCACTAACTAGTTTGTTTATTTATGTAACAAGTCTACAAGAATTACGTATAACAACTTACCTCTATACAGCGCGTAGCAGTGTTGCTCGGAGTCTCAGCCTGAAGGTTTTCTTCATTTTCAGTACTGGAAATATTATTCATCAATATCCACTTTTTATTTATTTTGTAATTTTTGTACAACCCTACGCCAGGCATGGCGCGCCTCTTTGGCGGTAGGTATGTCGACAAAGCCGCGTGCGCGCCTGTGCAATTTCTGATAGGAAACATACCTACTTCCACTTCCACATATTTAGACATGATGAACATGAAAACTAATAATACTGTAACTAATAATAGTGTAAGCAAACTCATTGCTTTGAAATACATAAATATATGAAAACTAATACTATATTATGTAATAAAATTTATTATTATGAAAATTGTTCCTATAGAAATTGACTTTATTACTTATATAGATATTGAAATTACGTAATTATTACTTACTGGACATTGTAATTTTTCTTCTTAGACTGACATACCTAATTGTGTACCTATCTAATTACATGTCAAATCAATATTTACATGCTGTTGTAGGTATATGTCTGAATCAGGCGATCTAAATCATTGTACCTATTTGCTTTGTAATGTACCTACCCTGTTCAAAAATGCAAATAGATTATATTATTATTACTACTAAGACATGATAAGCATACACACAAATAAAAGTTATAAAACTAGGATTTTTACTTGACACTAACACAAATCTAGTAATTTTTTTCTAGGTATTTAGGACAAGACGTAGTCAAGTAGGCAGGTAAATAAATAAGTAGGGAGGAACTTACATTTTATTCCGAGATCTTTTGGCTTTCACGTTTTTATAATGCGTACTAAATTTTCTTTTCGCTGGCATGGCACTCAGCAAATTATCCTGCGAAAAGAGACCCTCGATTACCAATTACGTTTATGATACCTATTGCCTTTATCATGTTGAAAAATCTATGTATGTCGTGCCTCTGGCGGGGTATATAGTTCTCTAACTATATACCCCGCCAGTTCATATCTCGAGAAAATAAGGTGGGCAGGGCTTTGATTGTTTCAAGCCTGAATTGATACCTACTTTACAAGGTTCATAAAATGACCTACGCAACAAAGTAAATAATTTTGTATTTCTTACGATTTATATCTAGTTCCATCATGGTTTTCTTTCAGACTTTCATTATATCGGTACTTTCTACTTACTGAAAGTAAATTAGTTATAAAAATATTGTACTTACAGTTTTTCACAAAAAACACAAATTCACAACACGTAATTTTGCTGTAGCATCCGACACGCGTGGAGTCACTTTGAAATTCTATGGCGCACTGGCGATTAGTAGCGACAACCGTGCTATCGGGACGCGTTTGAATTTCCATACATTTTTCTATGGAGAATTTACGTAAAACATATCTAGATTTTAGGGCTTTAAAAGGGGAAGTTTTTGTTTGTAAAGGTACAAAAAAAAGTACCACGTTATATTTATTGGTTTTTTCAGTGTTCAAAAAGTGTTTCTTTTTATCAATTTGTGTTGATTTATTGGGTTAAATCTGAAAAATACGAAGGCACGTTTTCGCATTTTTTCTCAATTTTGTGCGTTTGTTGACGTTTATTATATAACAACTACAGGGTTTTAAGAGTTAAAATTAGCACTAACATAATTTTTGGTCTTTCATTTTAATATATACAAATTATCGTTGTTATTAATCATATGTAAATAGGTTAAATATGAACAATCGTAACACTCTTTTCGGTGATTTTCACGATCTGGGCCCTTAACACACGTATTCACAAACGACACTATGACCGCGTGAACGCTAAGCGCTGGCAAAACGTATGTTCTTTCAGCGCTAAGCGTTTGCCCTTCATACTGTCGTTTGTGAATACGGATGTAAGAAACAAGTACCTCCTATATCGCTAAGTTGGCCACTAACATGCTGTAAGCAGAATAAACATTTTGAGCCATTTTAAATCATTACTTTGAGAGTACTATCATGCAGCGTCTGTCATTTATTGTAAAATTATTATGTAGTATGTTACGATGTCTTGTTAGCCCATAACTTGCAACTTTTATCTTGTTGCTATTGAAAATTAGGGCTGTCGATTTTAACTAATTATTCGCTATAATTCGTTTCGTCGCTATAGTTAGTGTACTTTTAATATAATTTATACTTTTAATTGTGTGGAGCTTGTAAACATTATGAAGAACTAAAGTAGCTTGTACTATTCCGGTCTTGGTCAATAAGTAGTGGAATAGTACAATTGACTTTAGTTTGTACTATTCCGGTCTTGGTCAATAAGTAGTGGAATAGTACAATTGACTTTAGTACTTCATAATTTTACCAGCGGACGCCCGCTTGACAAACTATATACAAAGATCTTCCCGAGAACCACTGTATTCATTAGTGAAAACCGCATCAAAATCCGTTGCGTAGTTTTTAAAGATCTAAGCATACATACGGATCGGAACAACTTTGTTTTATACTGTTATGGTTACATACTTTGTAAATTTATCGTGCTTTTAAAATGATTTTAATTAGAATTTTAAACAAATTGTGCATGTTATGCTTGCTTTAAGGCATTTTTATCTGTACCTATTTTTCCAATGAAAATATTTTATCATCTTATGTATTTACCTGTATATTGTGCCCAGTTAATTCGCTAATTAATAAATCATCCAACACGTTGTCTCAATTTTTTCAAGCTGAAATGCAATCAGAGAAAACAATCTTGGCCTTAAACGAATAGTGTTCGTGATCAATATGAAGTGTTTTAATATGTGTTAAAGAATAGTTGACCGATTTGAAAAATGTGTGAATATATTGACAGTATGATTGTGTAGATTGTGTGATTACGCATTTGTAATTATAATCATTCTATGATTGTTGTTTATTAATATGCAATAGAAGACTTACGTTTCATATTTTTTTTTTCATTTCTAAGCCACAATTCCCTATTAGGTACCTGATTCTATCGAGGTAAGCATGGCGTCTTGGAGTCTGCATTTTGACAAAACTTCAAAGCGGTCTGGGTCGAAGTACACAGGTAAATAGTGTGGGCAAAGACTTATATTTATCTCGGAGTACCTGTACTTACTACTGGTCCTTCTGTATAAATATGGGAATTACAGACTAAATGAAACCAAAAAATGTTAGAAATAATTATATTTACACTCATTAAATCATAGATTGTGCAGTGCTTCAACATCAGATACTGTCAAAACAAAATATTTAAGTATAATACACAAAAACCAGCTAAGCGTCTTGTGACTTTTGGAGGTTTATGGTCTGATTACGAAATCTTCAATCTATGAGAGAATTTACTTGCCTGATATTAAAGGGTGCCTTTCGATCAGAGATGTGCTGTGTGGACAAATAAATATGATTGGTGGATCTCAAACGCATCCATGGAAACGTAGAATAGCACATCTCGCAAAGGCACCCTTAAGCTGATAGGAACACAGTATGTTCAGTTGCTATTTAAAAGCAGGCTAAAATTATGGATATCTGACGTTGTACCTTACCAACGGCTTAGCACCGACAATTTATCGAATACCATTGCAATCTAACCGTCGACCTCCAGAATGTAATATTGTATGAAAAAAAAACGCGTAATTTTTTTTTTTATTCGACTACTAGCGCTTAGATATTTTTGTATATTATTCTCTCTTTAATGTAATAAACTAGTAGTACATATAGGTACATAATATTATTATATACATGGAATGTTAAAATATCTATTGATAGTAAAATATTACACTTCATTATATTAAAATGCCCATAAATAAATTAAACGTAAGTATTATTTATAACAATATCAAACTATTACCCTTTTATAAGGTGACAAATTTCTTGAGATTCAATTTTTTTTTGTGATGGCAATACCTATGTATTCTATGGTATAATTTATACTTGTGATTTCAGCCGCAAAATCATTTTTACTATTCTGGATAACTTGGAATAGTACAAGTGACTTTAGTACTTCATTTTCTATAAATATTACCTAGGTTAGCCCTAAGAGCCTGGCAGTGTCGACTAAAGTGGATCAACATAGTCTCACCCAATGATGCATAGCAGAACATGTCGATCACGTGACCAAGTTAAAGTTAACACATTGTCTTGACATTTCTGTGATACTAGTACGGTGTCCTGCGCGGTGCTTCGCGCCGCACCACGCCGCAGGTTTTGGCCTATAACTTTTGACCCCTTAGACTAGGTTAAATTTTCGATTTTTGGCTTGCCTCCATATCGAGAGCTATCCATAGAGGGGTCAACCATCATTGTAGCATAAGCAGTTCTCTCGAGGGCTAAGGGGGGACAAAAATTACATTGACCATTTCTATATATAGATCATTGGTTATCGACCGAAGCCGACGCTGGCCTTGCTTATAACTTGAATATAGTTTTGACGTTTGTGACATTGAGCAATAGACAAATTTATCAACCAATAATACTACATTATCTGTATTTTTAAGGGACCCAGACAGTTACAGGTCGCCAGCTAGTCAGTTAGTCGATAAGTTGATGTTGGCTACACATTCAAGGCCTGACAGGCGATCTGTTAATGTGTGGGTCCTTTTAAACACAACGAGATTTCCTAATATTTTTTTTATTTATTATTTTAATTAAATAAATTCGCGTGGATATAGGTTAGTCTGAAAATAAGGTTTTTTTAAACTATCATTTTTATAACTGTCTCCTTTTATGGTGGGGATATTGTACCTTATACAATTCTGTGATAAATGGTGTTAAAACGTGTCATGCTCTAGGGCAGGACAGTTGACGATTTTGAGATTTTGTCTCGGTGAATCCAATTGTGCATAATATGTGCATAATTAGTACTACCTTATAATAAATAGTACTTCTGTAATTTTAGAGCACAAAAACTTTTAATTGCGTGTGGATTTTGCTGGACCATTTCTGATCGCGGATCGCAAGGGTCGTGGTTGTAAAATAACAAAGTGCTATCTATGTGTATTTATTTGTTTTAGATTCAAGTGTGTGCACCTCGAAGCTGTCGGAGAGCTTTCAAAGGATGCATTTATTTTAGCCTTGAAACGTTTTATTGCGCGTAGAGGAATTCCAAGGCAGGTCTATTGCGATAATGGTGGAAACTTTGTTGCTGCCTCCAAAGAATTAAAAATGTACATCGAAACTAATGCTAGCTCAATCACCGACTCAGCCGCCGCCGAAGGCGTCGAATTTTACTTTTCACCAGTCTATGCTCCTCACTTTAATGGCTTGATGGAGGCCTGTGTAAAATCGGCAAAATTTCATTTAACCCGGATACTAGGGACTGCACACTATACCTTTGAGGAACTAGCGTCTCTGTTCACACAAATAGAGTCCATCCTTAACAGTCGTCCTCTCTGTCCTCTAAGTTCCTCCCCATCTGATCTATATCCCTTAACCCCGGGCCATTTTTTGATTGGTAGACCTCTTACTGCGCTACCGTCACCATGCCTACAAGCCGCTAATACCAACCGTCTCGACCGCTTCCAGAGAATTAAACAAGTGAAACAGCACTTCTGGCAACGGTGGAGCCGCGAGTACATCGCTGAACTTCAGTCGCGGAACAAATGGCGTACCAACAGCAAACTAGCCCTGCAGTTGGATGACCTGGTCATCATTAGAGAGGACAATTCTCCCCCACTTCACTGGCGCCTCGGACGGATCACGAGGTTGTTCCCTGGAGCCGACGGAGTAACGCGCGTCGCAGATATCAGGACTGCTAGAGGCACCATCCGACGCGCTCTAAACAGAATCTGTTTACTACCGAGAGCTTCTGAGGAAGAAGCTTGAAAGCCGTTAAGCTTTCCAGGGCCGGGAATATGTTGCCGCAGCAACAAAACTACCCAACAAAAAAATTATTATACTAATTACCTACTAGCCGTTAGCCGGTTTGACTGGCCCCCGCCTCGGTGTATGTCGCCATTACCGATTTGTACCTGCCACGAAAAGCATTAAACGCCTTAATTTATTTCAATATCGCTTTCTTATTTTAAAATGTTCCCCAATTGAACAGTACTGCTGCGGAGCATCCTCTCCAGCAAACTATAAGCAAATTAACGTTTCTGTGAATGATTTTAGCACGAAAGTAGTATAAAAAAATGTAAAGGAGATATATAATCAAACAAAGTATTTGAATTAATTGGAGGCGCCGAATAACAAGATTTTTTAATTTCAATTTATAATATGAAACTACGCCTGATCCAAATATTATGGCAAAGTTTCATTTAGCTAAATTGAATATTAATTTAGGCGCTTATCCTTTATTCCATTTTCCTCAAGTACAAAATTAAATAATTTTATAATAACTAATAAACAACTTTCCGTTTACAACACATACCCATATATTGCACTAGTTTTATTTATATAATTATTGCAAGAACAAATGAATATAGTGTCGTCGTTTATACTTAGATTTAGAGTTCAAAAATATTTTAAACTACCTTCATAGTTTCGTAACTTTTGTGCTCTAATATTACAGAAGTACTATTTATTGTAAGGTAGTACTAATTATGCACAATTGTTTTCACCGAGACAAAATCTTAAAATCGTCAACTATCCTGCCCCGGAGCATGACACGTTAAAACAGCTGAGATTCATAGGCTTCTATTTCATACAATTTTTCATGAGACTTACCGTAATGACATTTATTAAATAGAAAGCAATTTGATTTGACAGTCATCTACCCTATTATAAAGTAAGACCACAGAGACGAGAGTAAAAATGTAAACAAAGTTTCTGGGGTTTAAAACATTTTACTTGTTTAATTCCCTATTCTAATCACTGTCGTCTGTATTAGACATGGATGATTCTTTGGACGAATCCGAATCAGACATAATGACTGACCTATCTATTATATCAATGTTGACAACTACGGTACTAAATGTTGACTTGTACCATGAAACACGCAACGACAGCTCTCATCGACCAACTTACCTCATTACCGAGTCCGTGTCGTACCGACCTCGCGTACGGACGTACTTAGTGCAAGCTAGTTAATTATTTAATTAGTGTGATGCGCGGCAATACCCGCCGCTGAACACTGTCGCTATGAGTTCGCAAACGCTCATAGCCAACTAGTTGTTGGCATTCATACAGCATGCCATCGACACTATGGACGAAGTTAGCATCCTGCAGATCTGCAAGACAAACTTTAAGGAAGAGGATGTGAGTAGTAGTAAGAGACTACTATTCCAGACGCTGGGTAAGCTCGACGAGATGCCACCTCGACGGAGAGATGGTACCGAGAAGAGTGTCCAGGACATCGTCACCATGCTGAAGGTGACCGACCCGGACGACGTGCCTGCTTTCGTCGCGAAAAATTTACACAAATTGCCTCCCGTGACATTTGATCACGTCGACGTCACCAGGTTGCTTAAGGATATCACATCCTTGAAAGCAAGCCTGGCCGCAATGGAATTGAAGATGGAAGCGTCAGATCGCACGATTGGTGAGCTGCGGGCCGAGGTAGTGTTACTACGTAGCACTATTTCTACAAGTAGGTCATCGGATGCCGCGAACATTAACCTCCGTCGTGGTGAACAAAATGCACCGCTTAGCAGTTTTGCGTCGCCGAGCGAGTTTGCGTCACCGGTAGTGGAATTTGCGCCAGCGGTAGCGGGGAAGGTTGTGCGTCAAGGAGGTATGTCATCACCTAATTGTTCCTACGCTAACAAAGCCGGAACCAAGAAACCCGGTGAACCTAGAAGCAGGCAGGAGGGGGAAGGTAAAAAACGACAGGAGCCCCTTCTGCCGAAACCGAAGATCCTGAAAAAGGACGCGTGCGACAAGGATGGCTTCATCAAGGTAGAGAAGAAGAAGAGGAAGCCTCCACGTCGAAACCAGTGCGGTACGGGTCTGGCAGGGCCTAATATGTTGTTACGTCCTGCGATACCGAGTACCTTACTGTACGTGTCCCGACTTCATCACTCCACGAAGGACATCGAGATCGTGGAGTACATCAGGACGAAGACCAACTGGGCCTTGAGAGTCGAGAGGTTGGATTCGCGTCACAACACGAACTTTAAGTCGTTCGTGATTAGGGTGCCGACTCATCATCTCGACGTGTTCCTTAAGGAAGAGTTTTGGCCGAAAGGTGTCGTGTATAGACGGTTTCGCGGCACGTTACCTTACGCGAAGTGTAACACGACACCCGTGTAAACAACAGACAGTTTTTGTAAGATATAATTACATGTATTTTTAGTTTTAAGGTATGTATCTATGGGCCGTAGAATAAGTTAATATAAGATCTGTAACTTCTGACGTAGCATGATAGTAAATGAATAAATAAAAAATAATAAATAATTACTGGGTACGAGTGATAAGGACAGAGATAATAATCGCTCGCTTTCGCAATTTAACTCAGTAACGGTCCGTATGTTGACAAAATTTATTTCTCGTTCCGTTGGTCTTACTTTACGTAAGAAGAGCTTTCTATTTCTTTGTATCTGCGCTTAAATTAAATTTTCTATATTCTTCAGTTTTGTGCATAAACGTCATTAGCCGACTTTAAAACAAGTAAGTGTTGTGATGGTCAGAATCGGAACCTGTAAGCGATCATAAGTCCTATTTCTACCCTTATTTTTTTTTTATTCCGCGATAACGCGGCCGCTCCCATGTCCATTGCTGGGCGTCTCCGGTGACCCCAGAAGGTATTTCCAGTGGCGCCCGGTGGACTTTGGCCAGCTGTGTGGCCTCTTCGGGGGTGCTATTTCTACCCTAAAGGTAAGGATGGGGCTCTTACAATATCTCATGTCCAAGTAATCCTCACACGCACGCGGTGCATCTGCTGACCAGCAGGCGATTCTCTGCCAAATATCTTTCGTCCGCATTGTAAAAAAAACCGGCCACCTCGGACTCGCGCACAAAGGGTTCCGTAGTAAAACGGCAAAAACAATCACGTTTGTTGTATGGTAGCCGCCTTCAATATTTATTATATTCACTTTTTTAGTATTTGCTGCAGTTATAGCGGCAACAGATATACAACATCTGTGAAAATTTCAACTTTGTAACTATCACGGTTCATGAGATACAGCACAAGACAGACGAACAGCGAAGTATCAGTAATCGGGTAACCGTTTTACTCTTTGGGTACTCTAAAAACCGTTGTATTGTAATCACACACGGAATGATTGAAATTACTGGCGATTGAAAAATAGTGGCCCTAAGTTTTTATGGCCAGGTTCTTCTCTAACAGCCTTATTGCACTGATTGTATCAGCCTTGCGAGATTGCACATGTGGTGACATTATGAGTTTTAGAGCCAATAACTCTGTGGCTCGAGTTTTAGAATTGACTAGAACCTCGTCCATGGATCGACAGGTGCACCACTTACAGTTAATGGTAGATATTCACCCTTTTAGTTATTTTACAAGTTGTTATCAAATTTACGCTTCAGGATTCTTCCTCATAAGTTCAAGATCAGCTTCCACCATATCTTTGACGAGCTGGTCGAAGGTCACTTTTGGTGTCCAACCTAATTTCTCTTTGGCTTTCGATGGATCACCTAGTAGAAGGTCCTGAAAAATACAATATTACTTTTTAAGCTTAATACGAGTATATTGGGTAGACTAACGCATAAAAAGCATACTAGAACGAGAAAATCAATAATATCCTCTAAACCTCCAAAGGTTTTCTGACAGAAAAGTGATCTTTCTGACTGAAGCACGCCTTTGTGCATATTGTTTTTAATAATCACCGACGTATGTATATATTTCAATGTAAAATAAAGAATAAAAAAAAATATTAAACGAAAATTATTCCAAGCAGTAAAGCCGCGGTCATTAACGACTGCCTCGGTCACGCAGTGGTAAGGTTCGATTCCGGGTCGAATCAAATTATTTGTGTGATCAACAAATGTTTGTTTCAGAGTTTAGTTGTTTTCTATGTATAATATGTATGTATTGAGAAATATATAAGTGTGTTTATCAGTCGTCTAGATCCCATAATACAAGCTTATATTAGCTTAATTTGGGCTAGATGACATTGTGTGAGAAGGTCCAAAAATATTTAATACTATAATTTAATTGTTGAACTTGCTCACTCAACGTCATCTAGCCCATACTAAGCTATAAACTTGTCCTATGGGATCAAATATATTACCACCTAGCAACTACCAGTATAAGTAACCCAGAGATAATGTAGCAACATAGAGAAAGAATTTTCCAAATCAATTCAATAGTTTCCGAGCAAACAAACAATGAAATCTTCTCTCTTAATAAATAACAATAATAAAAGTACATATATTATTAAAAGTCACACAAAAAATAAGTCAAACATTGACACACCAACTTTTAATTACCGGAATTGTACCAAATTGAAATAAAACACTACCGACCCGTGGTACAACTGATAACATATCAGTTGTACGACGGGTGAGTAAGGTTACCTATGGTTCAACTGATTGTTCTGTAAGAAATTAGCTTTGCCAGTGGTTCAACTTGAGAAGCTGTTTTTTATTTGGTCCAACTAGTTTGACACACAAACTCTTTTGCCTACAGAAAGCAAACATTCCAATAATCTGCTCACCACTTCAGTCGGCCTGAAGTACTTCGCATTGACCTTCACCAACAGCTGTCCAGTCTCCGCGTCATGTCCCGTCTCTGTCTCTCCCGCGCCTTCCCACGAGACTCTCTTTCCCACACACGCGAAGGCTCGCTCAACAAACTCCCGCACGCTATGGGCCTCTCCGGTCGCTACTACGAAGTCTTCTGGCTCGTCTTGTTGTAGCATTAACCACATAGCCTGTACATACAAATGGCTATTAAAAAAAATGACACAAAGACCTGACTTCCAATTACCGAAATAGGACCAAATAATGGTCGGAATGGGACCTGGGACCAAATTGAAATAGGACCAATTGGGTAGCAGTAGCTTTCAATTATAAAATCCTTTTTCAAAATCTTACAAAAAAAATAATTCCAAAATATGTTCATCCAGTCGAAAGATAGCAAAACTAAAAACAAATATCATACAGTCGAATAGAGAACCTCCTCCTTTATTATTCGGTAAAAAATTGGATAAATAAAATACATTAATCAGTACAGTACCCGCACCCCCGCGGTAATGAGCGGACGCGTCGCTGACCTATCTAACGGAGACTTGTCAAAAATGGCAAGCGAAACGAACCAATCGAATAATAATATAGTGAAGTGCGTAACGTGCAATATCGTGATAAATGAATTACTTGCATACATACAAAATAAAATGGATGTTATGGACGAGGTTAGTTTGCATCAGATTTGTTCCTCGGCTTTCTCGTCGGAGGAAATAGTGCATGCCAAGAACCTACTGTTTTCATCGATACCATCAACCAAACTGAAGAAAAGAAGAGAAGGCAAGAAAAAGATGACCAGAGATCTGGATGACATGATCAGTTTGTTGAAAAGTACGGATCCCGAACTGTTTCCCATATTTGTAGCCAGAAACCTTTATAAACTCCTGTAGATTTTAACAGTGTTGATGTAACAAGCCTTCTACGTAATATTAGCACGCTAAAAAATCAGATTAAGACACTGGAGGATACTACAAAAGAACATTATCAGCTGTTGAAGGTAGAAATTGACGATTTAAAGTCGACGCGAACGAGCGAAATAACGGATTTACATATGACAAGTCCAAAAATAGCCCGTATTACCCAGAGTGAAGGCTCAAATCGCGATAGTAATATTATGACGGACGATAAACGAGATGGAAATATGTGGCCGAGGACGAGTGCGAGTGAGACCTTGCAACAGTGCACAGAAACACCGTTATCCGGGCGGCGGGATATACTTGCAGTCAGCTTGAGCGATGATATAATGACTGTCTCCCCTACTATGAGTCGCATGCCGTATGCTCGAGTGATAAAGTCGTGCGAACGTCGAATTCCGCTTAATAAAAGTGATAACGGTGCGAGTATGGTTCGAGTATGTGAACCAGTGGTACTGAATCAGCTGAGCGAGCCGGTTACTCAGGCTACGACGTCATTGTTAGTAACGAATGTGCAGCAGTCTACTACCAATGAAATAAGTGAAGGTTGGCAGACCGTAACCAGGCAGCGGAAGGCACCACATGCGTATAGATACAGAGGCAAGTCGGGTGTGGCAAAAGACACTGAGTGTAATTTTAAGTCAGCCATTAGGCAAGTAGGTACCTATTTTAATTACGAATGTGCACTACGACACAAAAGAGGAGGAAATAGCGAGGTACATACAAGCTAAAACACAAATCAGTGTAGTGCTACGTAAAATAAATATGACAAAAAAGAAGGCACATAATGCGTTTAAATTTTTTGTGGATGCAAACAAGGAATCTGTATTTCTGGACGAAAACCTGTGGCCCCAGGGAGTTATATTTAGACGCTTTGTGAACTTCACGCCTGTACTTGGAAACGAAAACAAAGATGAGCGGCCCTTAAGAGTCCTCCTATTAAATTTTACCGTTTTCGCTGATTTTACAGACGTGTTTTTACACTGAAAATACTGTATTTTTATAAGTTTTAATGCACAACATGAAGTATCATTTCAATAATGATCTAATAAGTGAGCTACTTTCTTATTTTTGTCATTAAATTTTGATTAATCGACCTAAAACAATCGGTAGTTTTTCGTATCTCTTGCTGGAAGAGGTCTAGAATATCACAAATTCACTCATCGTTTTGACTTCTAAAAAGTATTACAAAAATACAGTGTATTCTTGTAAAAGTCATCTATCAAATGTATGGATTACTTTTTATCACTTTCATAAAAAAAAATTGAGTAAACAAATATTTAAGTTAGTCAAATTTTAGAGAAAATGGGCAATGAATTGGTTCTTATTTCGGCTACATAAAACTCTCGTTCATAAAATTAAAACAACAAAAATAAACCTTGGTTCAAAATCAATCCATTTCCAAAAAAAAAGTAAGCTAAATAATAAAAAATAGGCTGTAAATAATCTTTTAAAAACACCTAAATTTCGCTTTATAATACTCGACGCATGCCTCAAGTAAGCAGTCCGCGCCAAGCGCTTATAGGGAGAAGACGTGTCGCTCTGCGCGCCAAAATTCGACGCCGTCTACCAATGATTTTAAATACAATGGATTTCGGATCATCGCTCAAAAGTGTCCGAACTAAAAGAGAAACAAAACGCTAAAAGAGAAACAATCGCGCGCCAGTCTTGATTTTGACAACTGAACGACAACACGTTGCACAATGCCGTACTGTATTGTAAAAACGTGTAAAAACTACGAAAAAAAAGCAAATTGAAGACGGTGTATCATATTTTCAGTAAATAAGCTTTTGTTTTATTATTTGCAATTTATTATTTCACTTAAAATACAGTATTTCGTCGATAATAAATTAAAAGACAAAAGTAAATATTGCAATCCAGTCCAATACCGAAGTACCTATCTGTCTCTTTCGAACTCATCCCAAGCTCAGTAAAAAGAAAGAGACCATTTCATTTTCACTGAATAATGTACTAACAAAATGACCATTCAGATTTATTCGGATTACCGATAGCGATAAAACTATTTGGAACAAAGATTATAGTGGAGACGCCTTGGCTCTTTATGATTTTTTTTTCGTTATATGAACCAACATCTATTTCAGTTTTCCTCGGGATCCAGTACACTGTGCACAATGGAAAAATATTATTGCCCTAGCACGGCGAGAATAATACTTTGATCCAAAAAATAACAATCTTGTTTGTTCGGCTCATTTTATGGACATAACAAAAAGAGGTCCGATCTTTATGAAACTTGTACAAGAATCCCTTGATTGAATGGAGGAGATAAGCCCAAAAATGTTTTTAATTTTCACAGGGTATCATTGTTTTGTCATAAATATAATTACACATGTCATTTTATTTCGTGTATGTACTGTTATTTTCTTTTTATTTGGATTCTCGGTAATGTATTCCCACGGGAATCGGGGCCGAGATAACTATATCTCGCGGGCGGAGTCACGGTGATCAGCTAGTAGCCAATAATTTCGTATCCCAAAAATTAACCATAAGATAAAAATAAATTAATGATGCGCAGTTTTAGCAACTAATTCAGTCACTTGAAACACGGCTATCTTGTAGTAGACGTAGCGACATAGCGTTATGAAAATAGTAATGAAAGCGGAAGAACTTTGACACCCGCAAGAAGTTTGGCATTTATAATATTATAATTAGTTAAATTCATTAATTCCCTTTTTGTTATTCATACACTACAGTTACTTATTATGAAACTGACTCGAAAAAAAAAATCTTTGTCAGTCGTTAATTAGTTTTTCAGCTTATTTCGTCTAACATAAACAAGTAATTACAATTTATAAGATTATGGAATTTATTGTAGTCTTACATTAATTATTACGCCTACGTAGGTACATATCATGGAATCCTTAAAAGACTTTAACAAAATAAACCTACTCCATTGTTTCTATGTTCACGTAGTTCAAGTATAAGCTGCATAAGGTGAATTAGTCAGGCGGACAGATAGAAGCTACGTAATGCGATAAATTAGTGCAAACAAAAGTGAACACTATTCCGTTGAATCAAGGTTTAAATTTTTTTTATTTATATCTATGTATCTAAGAAATTTGTTTATATCTATGTATGCCTATGTATAATGTATAGGTCGACTCGGGACATTATTTTCTTGCGATTTGTTCTAGATCCTATGTCCGTTGTATTATAAGGTCTTTGCCGTCTACAGACAAATATAGCGTGGCGTGAGATTTTGATACTTTGGTAATATTAGTTATTATTTTGTGATGATTAGGCTTCTTTTTAAATACAACAAGTGATTATGTAGAATGTATTTATCATTGTTTTTGTTAAAAAAAGCTGTTATATTTTATAAAGCTGGATTACTCACTCACTCACTGACACAATTTTATTGTTCTCCTTGATGGTGGAGAGGAAGGTACCTATGTTTTTTTTGCAGAAATGTAAAGGGGGTTCGGAGACCTAGGGAAAATTTCGAGTTTTTGAGATTTGCCCTCCGGTCCCCCAAGGGGGGCTCCCGAGTAGAGTCAAACTGAGTAATAATTTTATAGAAGTAGTTTTTTATTTTATTTTTTTGTATTGGGTTCGCCAATTTGACGCCACCCGCCTGGTAGTAAGTCGTGACGACGTCAAGCGATTGTGGGTCACTCACAGCACACTATACTATAGAGAGTGGCCCTCAACTTGACGACCTACTGAACCCAGGATTATATGTGGGAGGAAACACGTGCACAGGCAGGGCGTTCCAGGCCAGTATCGTTCGGCACAGAAACGAACGTTTAAAACGTTCGGTTCTCGCGAACATGTACCTACTGTGTGGGAGTGGCATCTCTGCCCGGCACGCGTTGTTCGGGATCGGAAGGAAGATGGGATCAGATTGAAGAGCTCTTCAGAATGCTCGCCGTGGTAAATACGGTAGAATGCGGCCAAGGAAGCTATTGTTCGGCGCTGAGCTAGCGGCTCAAAGCTTCCCGTTACCTCCGGACAATCTATAATACGGATAGCTCGACGCTGCATAGCGTCGAGAGCGTCCAGCAAATACTTCGCGGAGCCGTCCCAGAAGTGAGAGCAGTATTCGACGCAAGGTCCAATCTGCGTCTTGTACAGCAGACAGCTCTGATGCAGTGTAAAGAATCGCTTTACCTTATTCAGTATTCCTAGTTTCCACGAAGCTAGCCCTATACATCTTTCGATGTAGTTTTTATTATTGAGCTCTTGACGAACGTCTATGTCAAGGATCTCAAGGTTGCCCTTCATTGGTAATAATGCATGAAAGGGGATTTCTTCGCTGTAAATGCACACGCCTGCAATGTGCTGTCATCTGCATAACAATGAATGTTCCCGAGGGATAGCATATCATTGATTTGCAGAAGGAAAAGAGTTGGTGACAGCACGGACCCCTGCGGCACCCCGGTATTGTTCCTCGATACATATATACATAACCGGGGCAACACAGGTAAGGCGTGTTGTCAGGGCGGCGTATTTGTCTCCGTGAGGAACGTCAAAGCGGGCCGAGCCGTCTCAAGGTATGGTGGACGGCATCGAGGTTCGCATGGAGTCCACGCTCGAAAAGTGAAGCTGTGGGGTTTCCTGGGGCCGCTGTGGAACGTTTACTTATTTCTGTTGCACTGCCATTATAAATTTGAAGAAGAAGCGTGGAGACAGGGCGACATTTGGTGCAGCAGTAATAAGTAACAAAGCGCAGGGGCTAGCTTCGTCTGGAACCGTGTGGTTAGGTTGAAGCCGACCCGCCGGACGGAAGGGCTACCAAACCCCCCTGGTGCAAGGCCGCCGCTATCCCACACCGGTTACCACCCGGAGCGGCGATCCCACATCAGGATTATGCGCGAGAACATGTGGGGCAGCCTCCTGGTGTGGTTGGTCCCAGGCGGGCCCCATGACTGTGTTGCGGGCGGCCGCGGCAACGCCGTTGCTAAGGGTCTCCCTGGCCGGCGAATCGACCTACACCACCCACACTAAACTCCGCTTTGCCCCACTGGTCCCATGCCTGCTGCACCATACATGGCCCCGGGCCCGGCGGTGCAGCTGTTGAACCCCTTACGCAACCAGCCTGGGCTGGGTTACTTGTGGGGCTTTAGCACAGTTGCACGGTGGCACCCCCCGGACCAACACCCGGTACCCACGTAGGGACCGAAGCCACTTCATAGGTACCGTAAATTAACGAGCCTCGTCCGTTGATCAGCAGGTGCGCCACTAGCAGATGAGTTCGCTGGGGCCCTAAATATGTTTGTAGAGCCCCTTTGTATAGAGGAGGTCAAATGATTTTGATTAGGAAAAAAAATTAGCCCTCGCCCCTCCTTTGAGAGTGCAACGACAGAGGAAAGGTAGAGGAGTTTTGATTACGGGATCATACGAGTATAGAGGGTCTTTTCTTGAATTTAAGGAGAGAGAAAAAACACCCCCCCTCCTAGCCCTCTTTTCACCTCCCCCACACAAGACACTATTATTATAAAATGAAAAAATCAAAACCATGTAATCGCCGTACCTACTGGCTGACCACCATCGGTAACTCCGGACTCACGCACAAAATGTGTCAAATACCTAATTCCGCCCGTTTCGATTCTGCATACGGACTCTTAAGACCAACAGTATGAATAATAAGTTAACAATAACAACTTTTAACTGCAAGAGTATTAAGCGGTCAACTGAGGACGTGAGACGATTGTGCCTGTCGGCGGATGTAATTGCTCTTCAGGAAACGTGGCTCCTGCCCTGCGATGTTCCATACTTAGGAACAATACACCCCGACTTTGAGCACTGCGGGAAATCAGCTATGGACATCTCTAGAGGAGTAGTGAGAGGTAGGCCCTATGGAGGAGTAGGGTTCTTGTGGCGTAAAGGTACGTTCAAGTCTGTTTCCATTATTGACTGTGCGAGTCCGCGTGTGTCGGCCGTCAATGCGGTTCTTAGTGATCGGGAAATAATTATTATTAATATTTATATGCCGACTGACTGTTCAGAGAATCTTGTTGAATTTATTGACTGTTTAAGTGCTATTAACGCAATTGTAACGATTAGTGATGTGGAAGCAGTATACATATTAGGGGATTACAACGCGCATCCAAACCAGCCATTTGGCTGAGAACTCATAAGTTTTTGTGATGATCAACAATGGGTGTGCGCTGACATTACTAGGCTAGATTCGGACGCATATACATTTTTATGCGGTGTGCACGGTAGTAGAACATGGCTTGATCATTGCGTTGTGACACAGGCTGCTTTAAGTACAATATCCGATATTTACATAAATTACGGTGTTTATTGGTCTGACCATCTGCCTATGACTATTAAATGTAATTTAAATTGTGTAAGGACTAAAATCCAGGATAGCTCAATTCCCGTGAACAAAGCTGTGTGGGGGGAGAGGAACACCGAACAGATAAATCAGTTTGCAATTTTGTGTAATACTAGGCTTAAAGAAGTTCATTTTCCTGAATCGTTCAGACAGTGTGCCGATGGTCTTTGTAGCGAACCGGGACACATGAAGGAAC
Organism: Nudaria mundana; assembly: GCA_963556515.1. NCBI lineage: Eukaryota > Metazoa > Arthropoda > Insecta > Lepidoptera > Erebidae > Nudaria > Nudaria mundana. The sequence continues at coordinate 16,455,838 of OY748298.1, forward strand.
TAGATACACTGTATAGTACTATTGTCTCCATTCTGTCGGAAGCGGCAATTGAAACCCACTCAGTTTTGAAACGCGGGAAGGGCGGTAATCGAGTTGTGGGCTGGAATGCGCACGTTAAAGAGGCGCACCACACAGCGCGACTTAAGTATAGGATGTGGTTACAGGGTGGTAGACCTGGGGTTGGACAGCTCTTTGAAGAGATGAAGGAGAGCCGTAAAATCTTTAAAAGTAGATTGAGCTGGTGCATGAAACAGCAGGATCAGTTTAAGATGGATGAAATTGCATCCCTTCACTCTTCAAAGATGTTCAATAAATTTTGGAAAGCCACAAATAAATTGAATGTGAGATCTAGGCGACCTGAAAGTGTCGATGGGGAATCTCAGGTACTGCGCATTGCTGAGGCGTTTGCGCAACGCTTCAGGAATGTGTCTCCCCTGGGTCCTTCCGAGGGAAAGCTCACTGCTGCGGGCGGTCATGCCACGGTACTTCGATTTACGGCTAATGAGGTGGCCAGGAGAATTAATAAAATGGCCAGAGGTAAGTCACCGGGTCATGACGGTCTCAGCATTGAGCACCTTAAATATGCAGGCGTTCATCTGCCTCGAGTTTTGTCTATGTTTTACTCACTATGCCTGAGTCACTCATATCTTCCATTGGAGTGTATAAAAACAATTGTTATACCGATACCCAAGAACAAGACAGGGGATATGTCTGACGGTCGTAACTACAGACCTATATCGTTGGCTACTGTAATAGCGAAGGTGCTTGACGGTCTGCTTGATACTCAATTGGACAAATACATTGAAATACATGACGCGCAGTTCGGTTTCAGGCCAGAACTTTCAACAGAGAGCGCGATAATGAGTTTCAAGCACACCGTCCAGTACTACACCTCTCGACAAACGCCTGTGTATGCATGCTTCTTAGACCTCTCCAGGGCTTTTGATTTTGTGTCATATGACACGCTTTGGAGAAAGCTGGAGGGGGTGGGCGTGCCTACAGAGGTGTTACGTATATTTCAGTTTTGGTACGGTAACCAGTCTAACTGCGTGAAGTGGGATCAGGCTATCTCGCAGCCGTATAGGTTGGAGTGTGGAGTGAGGCAGGGGGGCTTAGCTCACCTCGGCTCTTCAACCTGTATATCAATGACCTTATCGTTGGGCTCAGCAGTAAGCGCGTCGCCTGTCATGTACGAGATGTGTGTGTTAATAGCATTAGTTACGCTGACGATATGGTGCTGCTTAGCCCAACGATAGGGGCACTTAGAGACTTAGTGCAGGTGTGTAGTAGGTTCGCGAGGGAGCATGGGTTATCCTACAACACGCAGAAAAGTGTCTGTATGGTCTTTAAGGCTGACGGTAAACTACCTGAACACGTACCTCCAATTACTCTTAATGGAGAGATACTCAAAAGGGTGAATGAGTTTAAATACTTAGGTCATTGGGTTACCGACGGACTTAAAGACGATATAGACATGGACAGAGAGCGTAGGGCATTGGCGGTTAGAGGCAACATGTTGGCCCGCAGATTTTTCAGATGTAGCCAACAAGTAAAAATTACACTTTTTAAGGCCTACTGTCAAAATCTGTACACGGGAGGTCTGTGGGCTAGCTACACTCAGCGATCCTTGAATGCCCTACGCCTACAGTATAATAACGGATTCAGAGTGTTGTTGGGATTGCCTCGTTATTGCAGTGCATCGGGTATGTTCGCAAATAGTTACACTGCGGACTTCTATGCCATACTCCGTAACAAGACAGTGTCAGTACTGAACAGTATTCGGGGTAGTCGTAACAGCATTCTGAAGACAATAGATTGTGGTTACGAATCGTCAATGTATCGCCACCTTGTGAGGCGTACGATTGGTGCGGTCACGTAAAATATATCTTAAAATAATCACTAACACAACTAACATACCTAGTCATAAGATAAATATCGTTTGTAACTAATAATACTAATAAATTATGGATTTGTAATATCTGAATTAAATGTTTAAATAAATAAATAAATAAATTAATCAATGTGTCATTTTCCATGAATACACACACACACACACACTTTTTATTTCACTTATTATACAGGTGAATTGTTCAAGTGGGCTTGGATAGCCAAATCCGGAACTATAAGGAATAGTGAAAATGCTCAAAGGAGTCACGAGCCCGATTTTGATGAAACTTAAAACCTCATCATTAGATTTTTTAAAACCTATAATCCTAGCTGGGAATCGAACCCATTGATTTAGAAAAAAAATCACACCGTTTATTATTACACCATACGATAATGTTGTAGTTAAGGATCAAATTCTGAGAAGTAATGATATACGTCAAATTTAAGGAAAACTTAGAATTTTCATAAAATTCATATTTTATGTCAATTTTGAGTCAATTTTGTTCGTAATCACAGAACTGACTATTTCGTCTTCTAAATGATGCTCGTGGGCAGGTAAAATTTGAAAGTAGAACTTAATGTTGTATCTCGCGTATGGAATTAGTAAGTAGTACCGTAATCTCGCGTTTAATACACTATAAGAAACAAGCTGGCAAGTACATGTCTGTCAGAGGCGGTGTTAGCGCGCGCGCCTCTGCCCAGTGTGATAAGAGACTAAGAGACCGACAAGAAATATGAATTTTATTAAAATTCTAAGTTTTCCTTAAATTTTCCGTATATCAATACTTCCCAGAATTTGATCCTTAACAGCAACACTATCGTATGGTGTAATAATAAAGGGTGAGATTTTTTTTTTAAATCAATGGGTTCGATTCCCAGCTAGGATTATATGTTTTAAAAAAAACTAATGATGAGGTTTTAAGTTTTATCAAAATCAGGCTCGTGACTCCTTTGAGCATTTTTCGGTATTCCTTATAGTTCCGGATTTGGCCATACAAGCCCACTTAAAAAAATCAGCCTGTATATTTTGTACTTAGGTGACTATAAAAAAATGTTTTTTTTTGCATTATACACGCTATTTGATTTTGACACGAGACCAATGTACATTCGTCCACATTATGTCTTAAGAAAATGTGTAAATGAGAAAATATTGAAAAAGAGTGACTAAGAGTTTTATTGCCAGGTTCTTTCTCTAGGTTCTACTTATTGCTTTGCGAATCTGGCAGTACATGTAAATATAGAGCAATGACATTTTTTTATTTTAAGTACTTACTGACGTTTGTAAGAGCCATTTTAGTGACCTATACAAATAAATAAATAATTTCATTTCATTTCACACACACACACCCACACATTAGAATGTAATACATTAATAATACTAATATTAGCAAGACTATCAAATGCGGTCTCTCCGTTTTGGTTCTGGTTTCCTGAAGTCTCCAGTAACACTGAAATGGTAGATTTTAAGATGCGGAATTTCAAAAGGGAACAGTAGAATTTTCACCAAAATCGATTCATAATAGCTTACGAGATAAGAACCCAAATATTATTAAGTGTATAACGCTGTTCCGGACAATGCAACCTGGTTTCGCGTAATTCTGATGAAAAAGTAGGTAAGAAAAGAACCAAAGTTTCCTATGTAGGTATTAAGTATATACCTATCTAATCGTTCTTTAGACTTAAGTCGCATTTAGACCAATAAAACGCTTCCTATCAGACGTGACTCTCATTGGCAGATTTCAGCATTAGCCAATGTGTTTGTTCAGTCCCGACCATCTCATTGGTGGATTTTTGTCTATGTGCAAATGTCCGATAGTTGTGAATGTAGCTTATCAGCAGCATGAACATGACATCGGAAGAGTTAGTCGATAACTAATGATATCACAGTAAATGTCGATGATGTGACCTAATCAAGACACTTTTTGAAATTTCATACAAACATCTATGGCAGTCGTTAGGGGTAGTTGAAGCCCTAAATCAAAAATCCTCGTGGTCTAACTATTACAGAACTTCGATATCGCCCATGGGTTGTGAAGGTCAGATGGCAGTCGCTCCAAGGAAAATATCGAAGTTCAGCCGAATCGCAGTTAGACTGGA